>JACEIK010007616.1:0-16862 GCA_018107945.1 Datura stramonium | reverse complement strand
ATATATATATCACATCCTATATATCATAAGCATATCACTCTCATATTTTTTATGTATATCACTTACATATACCTCATATATTTTAAATTTTAAATTATTTTCAAATCATTTTATCCAATTTTTATTACCTCTTTTAACGTCTTTTAGCAAGTAATAAATGAAAATAGATAATCCTCTTTTGTTAATTAAACTAAGTCTAAGGATTATCTTCGAATAGGCTTTGAGGGGTGCCTAATACCTTCCCCATGGAGTAAATAAAATCATTACCTAGAAGTTTAACGATTTCTACAGACTAAAACAGAGGTTACATTTTATAAATGGTTTTTCTAATATTTTTCTAAAACTTAGGAGGCAACTCTAAACCTTCTTCAAACTAAGTAGAAGAGCTGGACGTTGCAAGAATATTTTGGCCAGTTCAAAATAAAGCACGAAAGTTGACATTATCAAGATGAGGGATGAAATAAGCCTCATGGTACAACACCATCTTAATTTCCTATGACAGTCGATGCAGAGCCTAATCATGAAGGCATTCATATTGAGGTGTTGCTGAGGGCAGAAGCGTCAAACATAGCAGGGGTAGGGACAAATTCCCTAGAGGCCACTCCAGCCGAGCTAGCTCCTCAAGGGGTTGTTTCATCCACCACTTCCCCATGCACTGCATCAACTGCACCCTGCAAGGCCATAGCCGCACTAGGAGCACCGAGTGGGATGTTTCTTCTCACCTGGGAGAACTTCACCAATATTGTTGTCAAAGATGAGAGGGAGAATAAGTAGGTTGCTAGCTTTTTGAGTAAGCTACTAGTGTTATCAACAAAACCGTTGAGAAAGCACTAAATCCCTTGAGAAATGCACTTCTAGCCTTCAACAGATTGCTACATCCAAGCTGGACAGGTAGGAGGCGAGGATGACTCAATTTGAGTGCAACTCTTGCATATCAGATATGGTGAACTTAAGATTTAAGCTAAATGAGACAAAATCAGTGGTACAAGAGTTGCAAGAAAGAGGGCTTCCAGCCTATGATATCGGGATGGAATAGCCTAAGGTGTCAGGAGTTTGCGACACATTTGTAGTTCTTTTCATGGAGTTTTGCATGTCTTTAATTACTAATTTGAGTTCAAACTAACTCTATTTTAATAAGTTTTGGGAATCCAATGAAGTTATAAAATGAGGTATGAAGATAACTGAAGTTTACCAAATATAAAGCAAAAGATGGACCGCATTTCCATGATGTGGTCCGCATTGTGAAAGTGTCTTTCTTTCTAGAACAGACCACTAGGAACTACAAAATGGAAGGCTCAAGATGTGGTCCATCTTCTCAAAAGATAGACTTTCAATTGATCCATTTGTCCTACCCATATTCAAGGTGGAAGAATTGGCGGAAGCAAAAGATGGACCGTCTTTCCAAAAGACGGCCCGTCAATCAAAGGACCAAAGAAGGCTGAACAAAACACTAAAGAAACTGATGGTCGAAGATGCGGATCGTCTTTACAAAAGATGGTCCCTCAATCAAATGAAGAATGAAAGCTTGGCAGAACTCCTAACCAATTAACAGTTCAAGATGCGGATCGTCTTTCTAGAAGATCCGTCTCTGCGACCTGGGGCCCTCTGGATTTGAATTTACTCGGGATTTTAATGACTTAGTATAAATAGTATTTCTTGTTATTTTTTAGGGAGATCAAACTTTCTTAGATAGTTTTAGTTTAGCTCTCATTGTTTCTTTATCGTTTCCATAACTTTTGCTTGTATTGAAGATTTGAAGATCCAAGTTCTAAATTCAAGTTTTCTCCATTCTCTAATTGCTTTGTAAGTTAATATATTTGATTACTTGCTTTCTTACTCTTCTCTTGATATGGATAACTAACCCAATTCTAGGATTGTGAACCCAATGGATTTATGAACCCTAATAATCTAAATTGGGTGAAATTGATTATGGGCTTGAGAATATTTCATTGATTTGGATACGATCCCTACTCTTGAGTTTGATAATTATACTATATCGACCGCATACACACTCACTAGTTGAGGTAGATTAATGGCGATATCAACACTAATTTGGTGTCGTTTCCATGGTCGTTGACATTGGTCCTATCTATCATTTCTGATTTGGTTTGTTTGATTGATTCTATTCTATCATACATGTTTTTCTATTGTTGTAAAGTAGGTATAAGTATGGCTCTACCTAAAAGAGAGGTGAAGAATGTGTTTTTGGAAGTCAACAATGAGGTTGACTATGCTAGCACAATTGTCCCACCTAGGGTGAATGCTAAAAATTGATGATAGCATTTATGCGATATTGGAAGTGGAAGGACAATTTCACATATTGACAGTCAATGACCCTCATCAACATCTCAAGAATTTTTTAGAGGTGTGCAACCTCCAAACAAAACAATGTCTCTAATGGCACCATCCGCCTTCGAATCTTCAAATATGTAATACCAGGGGAAGTATGTGTCTAGTTGCACCAGTTTCCTCCCAACTCCATTCACACGTGGAAAGACCTTATCAATGTGTTCTTGAAGAAATGGTTCCCATCTAGAAAGAAAAGTGAACAAAAGGATAAACATTCTACTTGAGACAACTTTCAGGGGAACAACTATTTGAAGCATGGGAGCTCTTCAAGAAATACGTAATGAGGGCACCCATCCATGGATTACTCGATCACATATTTCTTAAGAAATTCTAAACCGCTTTGGACCCTTTGACTCAATCTGTGGCCAACAATGCAACTAGGGTTTGTTTCATGGACAAAACCTATGGTCAGATTGCCATTATTAATCACCAGATTGTAAAGCATAAAAAAGAATAGCATGGTGGAGACCAAAGTGGAGGGATGAATATGGGTACTCCTTCATTATCTCACCAAAAGAAGAAAAACTAGGATGGTGATCAGATGATGGAGGCCATGGCCACCAACATTGCTATATTGACCAAAAAGTTAATCAAACCTGAGGTCAAGAAGGTTTATGCCGGTCAAGAAGGTTTCCGCAAATGGTTCTCAATATGGGCATGGATGCCCCCTTTCCATATCAATACCAACTATATCAGGAGCCTCTTCCAATGCAAGTAGAAAATGCTAACTATGTTAGCAACACATTTGGAGGTTATAGGCCACATTATTCGCAAAAACATCAAGGCCATTCATCTTTCTACCAAAGTCAAATTCGACCTCAACACAAGGTCAAGGTCAATACTATCCTAAGGAGGACTATGGTAGCTCGAATTCAGGGTGGCATAACAATGGTAACTTTGCAAACAAGAGTTTAAACCCCTATATCCCAGTAAGGGGTCCTTTTTCTAGTTCTCAAAACTAGAGGGAGAGACCTTCTCAAGAGCAAGGAGGTTCGAAGATTGATGGAATGTTGGAGAAAGTGCTCTCCTACCAAGAGAGGTCTGATGCATATTTAAAAATCTTGGCAGAAATTGTTGGCTCCTATACATTGTCTATTCATAAATTGAAGCAACAAGTGAGCAAAAAGTAAGGGATCTCTCAAGAGAGTACAACCCTAAGCAAAAGAAGCATCTCCCTAGTGCCACCATGGCTAACCTAAAGGGGCACGTTGGTGCCTCCAATGCTCATTGTATGACCATTACCACTAGAAGTGGCAAGACTGTGCAACCCATTATTGACGATATTGTTTAAAAAGGTGTGGATGAGGATTGTGATGGGGTTGATGAAGGTTTGAATAAGTCACCGATTGACATGGTGGTTGATGATGGTTTGAAGAAGCCACCAGTCTATATGGTGGCTGATGAAGGTTTGAAGAAACCACCGGTTGATGTGGTAGTTGAAGATGCTACAGTGATTCCTAAGAGGAAAGAGAAGGCTAAGGAGAGTGTTGTTGACATTACAAAATCTTTTCCTCCACTTGCTCTTCCCTTTCCTCAAAGGCTAGCCAAGTAAGGTCTCAATACTAAAATTGCTAAACACATTAAGAGATTGAACGAAGCAACACTCTGGGTGCCATTCATTGATGCTATCAAAAAGATGTCAGGGTTTTCTAAAAACCTCAAGGAGCTGTTGAACAAGAAAAGATTGTAGGAGGAAGAATTAGTTCCCATAACCCACCGTGTTAGTTCCATTATTTCTGGCACAAGTGTGGAGAAAAAGGGTGATCCGAGAGAGTTCGCCATTCCATGCAGAATTGGACATTATGACAATTTGCATGCTTTATATGACAATGGGGCTAGCATCAATTTGATTCCCCTAGATGCATATAAGAGGTCGGGATTATCCATGTTAAATCCTACCTCTATTCACACTAAATGGCTGAAAGAGAATTAAAACATCGATGGGGGTGGTGGAAGATGATTTGGTAAATGTTGGGAAGTTTGTACTCTCAACCAATTTTGTGGTGTTGGACTGTGATGTTGACATAGACATTCCCATTATTCTTGAGAGACCTTTTCTAGCTATCGGGAGGAAACTTATGGGCTTAGAGAAACATGAGATCATATTTCGGGTCAAAGATGAAAAGATTACCTTTAAAGCAGGGAAAGGCCACTTATTTCCCATAGATATTGGGAATATTTCTATGGTTGGCATGATGGATGATGAAAATGGCAAAGTTGTTCTCTGTGGCTCCAAAGGAAAAAATGAGTAAGAAAGTACCCTCCTAAGAATGACTCACCTTTGTGCTGAATCAGGTATAATACATCGTGTCGCGGCATTAAATCTGGCGCTTCTTGGGTGGAAATTCAAGGAATGCTACACCATGTATAATACCCACATCGTGCGGCGACGCTAAATCAATCACTTATTGGGAAGTAACCCAAGTATTTTTTGAATAATGTGTGATGATATATATAGGTTTGATCATAAAATGGTTAAAAATTGCACATGGTAGAAAAGGAAAACTTCAGCCTCCTAAGGAAGATTGAAGATATGGACCGCATCATCAAGATATAGACCGTCAATTGGCCCATCACTTGGAGGCCAAGTATGGATATCCTTTGTTAGTTATAATCAATTGACAGTCCGCTATGCGGACCACATATTGGAAAGATGGTCCGTCATCTGGACCATCATTTGCATTTGATGATGGAGGTCATTTGGGTCATTTAAGTGATGTTGCTTGAGAACAAGCAGGTCATCTTTTTAAAAGACTCCCCTTTTCTGCGAACTCGACCCGACCTAGTGCCAGACTTAAGTTGAGGGTTTAAAAATCAGGAGACTCACCTGTACCCCTCATGTTCCATACATTCTTCCTTGCCTGTTTGCCACTGTTAAAACCCCTATTGTTGGACTTTAAGAGGTTGAAAAGCTTTCATAGTATCTTCTCTGCATATACATGCAGACTATCCCATCATTCTAGCATCAAGATTTGAGCACCTAGGGCTAAATTGAGTTGCGAACTAAGCCTCTTCATGGACGCACACACTGCACTCTCTTCCTCCAAGAACCTAGGTATGGTGTGAATTTTTAATCCTAAATTTATGTGTATATCTTGTGGATAGTTGAATACCATGGCTTGGAACTTGAAATAGGGGGAAAACTAGGGGATTTCATTGAACTTGATTGGGTCCTTATTTGAATATGATTGTTGTTATGGTAATAATAGTTTGTCTAGGTTTAAAACGACCATTTCTTGGCCCTTCAAATGAATTTTATGCTTTAAAAAATCATCAAAATATTGCTAATTGTTGAACACCACTATTGAATCTTAAAGAATGGACCTTCTTTTGAAAAGACAAACCATATTTTGTTCGTCTTATTGAAATAGAGAGATCGTGTAATCTGGTTCAATTGATGATTCAAGATGCAGACTGTCTTTCCAAAAGACGGTCCACATTCTATTTTGTCAATTGAACCAGTGAGACAGGTTTTTTGTGTTTTCAAAAAGAGGGCACAAAATGTGGTCCTTATTTTCAAGATGAGGACCATCTTTTTCCACGTCACTTGACTTACATTTGTGAGTTTAAGTTGCTACATGCCAATGTATTTAATATTTGATTCTTGATCATAGGAAATAGCTCCAAAACGTGCAGCACTAAGGGGTGGAAAAACCCTAGAGATAAAGAGGTCGTGACTTCAGGACAAGGATGGGGACGAGTATCAGCCCTCGACCACAAGGGGCCTGCTAGATTGGCTCCAGTCATATCACCCGCACTCTTAGCCCAGGTGGCATCAACAACCATACCGTCACAGGACTCCACTTCCGAGTGATCAGTAGAACAGTGCCCAACCTAGTGGGCAATAAATTGACATCTCTTCTAGGGAGTCAACAGAGGAGGACTCTACTAGCTAGATTACCTTTCCTTAGTTAGATTCTGTGGAGCAATGAAGAAAGTAGGAGGAGGACATGTTCAGAATTAGATGGGTAGTGCAGTATGCCCATAAGAGATATCTTGATTTTCAGAAACCTCACTTGGGTAAGCCTAGTTGGGGCATCACTGAGGAGAAAGTGATGAGCACTACCAGGTTGGACCGGTACCCGGATATCATGGAGTAGATCCAGTTCCAACACTGGGAGTTTCTCCTTTATCCTTCAGGACAATATGTCCAGACTCTTGTAAGTGAGTTCTATGATGTCTACGGAGCACTTAACCTAGCTACTAGTCCAGGTCTGAGGTCTTAGTTGGAGCCTCTAAGGTCCATGGTAATATATAGAGTTTCAGTTTATATCATCCCTGAGGTGATTAATTGGTAGTACCTCGGTGCAGATTATGAGGCCATAAACACCTTTGTGTTTGATGTGGTGGTCGATCTGGGAGTGAAAGTTAGACCATGGATGGCCAGGGTCATTGCTCGATCTACACCTGCTTGGGCTGTTCTTGACACTGCCCAAATCTTCAAGAGGGATTTGTGGCTTCAAGCCAAGTTATGGTGGAACATTATATGCATAAGCATCTGCCTTGCCAAGAGCGACATAGGCTTACACATGGCCATGCATTGGTCATAGCAAAAATTGTTGATCATAAGAGAATCATATTTGGTAGATACTGATATTAGAGCTGAAAGAGCGAGCACTACAAGAAGCCCCCGCCCTTCCATACCTATGCTTGGTGACCGCCTTGTGTTAGGGAGTAGGAGTCCCAATCTTGCTGAAGGAGGACATCTTTCCTAGGCTAAACTAGTGACAAATATCACCAAGATGAGGAACGACACCCTAATTATAGCCTCCCGAGACACTAGCACATCCTTTCCAATCAGAGACACATTTGAGAGTGAGGGCATTCAGCCTAAGGAGCCCGATAGAGTCACCACCTCTCAGCCTCGAAGAGCTCCAGCTTTAGCTCCTACGGATTTTGTTCCCCGAGGAGCTGCTACTATATTTATCCCAACTCTTACTACTTCTCCTATGCATGTGTAGATTTTAGAGATTTACTGACAAACTTAGTTGCTCGTCAAGAGATAGAGGAAAGGGAGCAGGCCCGCCCGATAGAGTAAATGCAGGCCTTCGTGGCTAAAGAAAGGCTTCAGTTAGAGCCTTCCATGAGGAATTGAGTTCTAGAATAGGGCCCACTGAGTTGTTGTACTGAACCTGTATACTGGAGAGCCTTAGATTGAGGTGGTTTCCATACATTTGCCAGTGGTTGATCATACCCAACCTCTTTCTAGTCTTATGGAATTGATCACAGAGGATGCCCCAGCTAGGGACACACCTGAGCAAACCCAGTCTCCCCTTCCATCACAGCCCAGAAACCCTATTCCTCTACTTGCTACAGGTGAAATGCCACCAATGGAGGACGTAGCAAAGTCTGATGATTTAGAGTAGAGCACTTTGAGAGCTGCAGGACCCCCCCCCCCAATTTTTCTATGCTTTACTTCTTTTATGCATTAATGACATTGTACCATTTTAAAGTTTGTGTAGGGTTTTTGCATATACTTGGTCGTTTGGGGCATGTTTTTGAATTGTACGTGTTAATTTGGATTTGACTCTTTAGTCGTGTATTGAAAATGATTTTTTGTGAATCATTAGGTGTGTGATGCTTATCCATTTGTCACTTTCCTAGTATAGATTTTATTGCTTTCGTAGTATAGAGTCCGCAATTTTTTTCCATGGTTCTTTCCCGGGAGGCTTAATTTTTGTTGAATTTTGTAAAATAATATAGTTAAGTGTTGTAGTATGTGGGCCCAATGATAGATTTTTAGGTGGCATTCTTAAGGGTACTAGCCTACAGTTTTAAGTCATTTTGGTAGAATAGAGTGTTTTTTGACTTAGGTGGTGGTGTCATATGACATATTAGCATGCTTTTATATTTCTTTAAAAAAAAAATCGCACCTACAAAATTTTGCCACAACTATTGTGTATTGACATGTTTACCTCTATTTTGACAACTTATTATGTTGTTAGTGGCAATGATTCCCTAATTGAGAGTGATGTCTCAGGGATTAGCGATACATCTTTGCTTCTTTTCATAGAATTTTACATGTATTTAGGAGTTAAATTAAGTAGAAACTAACCTTATTGTGCTATGTTTTAGGAGCCCAAGAAACTGAAAGAAGAAAGGAGTTTAGGCAAAAAAACTGCTCAAAAGATGAGGCAACATACGAATCGTTTGTCTGAATAATTGTTTGCACCTTAGTCCATCCCTTCCTAGCTGTAGATTCTAGAAACTTGACAAAATGGGTCTGTAAAGTATGGTTGGATTGACGGACCGTCCTCCAAAAGGATGGTTTGTCAATTGAAGATTTGATCCAAGCTTGGCAGAACGAGATTTCTACAATACGGAGCAATGTACAGACCTTCTTTCCAAAGGATGGTCCATCTTTCAAAGGACAACAAAGCAAGGAACAGAAGCAGAAAAGTAAAATATGCTTTAAAGCACAATCCATCCTTGCACACCTGGCACTCCGATGTTTAAATTTAATGGGCTTTTGGTGACATAGTATAAATATATTTTTCTTGTAATCTTTAGAGAGCTTTTTCATTGCTCAGTTAATACTTAGTATAGAGAGTAGAGTAGAGATACAATAGCCCTAGTTTCAAAGTGGATTGTAGATCTAGATTGTAATTTGAAGAAATCTTTTCATCTATTTGAAGATTTCAGTTTCTCTTAGTGAGAATGTCTAATTACTTTATGCTTCTTCTTCTTTTTCTTGTTCTTCTTCTTCTTCTTTCTATGCTTAACTAAACCCAGATCTAGGGTTGTGAACCTAATGGGTTGTGAGTCCTAGTTATCCCAATTTTTTAAAATTGAGTTTAGGCTTATGAACATTTGATTGATTTTTTCTTTGCAGTGTGTGATTGGAGCAATTACCTTTATGAGGCTTGAAAGAGCAAATTTAGGTTGGGCTAGCATCAATCAACAATGACTCAAGGTGTAACCTTTGTTTAATAGTATTCTCCTAGACATAGGTTAAATTCCAAATTGGTAACAAGCAAGTGGGTAGAAGGGAGTTCTCTTCAATTTGAAAAAATTAAAGTAGATTGGTACCTATGGAGCTATTAAAAGGTACCCATGGGTTGTCTAAGTAAATTTATTATAGTTTCAACCTTATCCCACTCTCAATTCTTTCACATTGGGTGATTTAGGGGGAATTGATCTAAAATTAGGGTCACTTTCCTATAATTATCCTCAATTGCTTACAACCCTAGGGAACAGAGGACTCTTAATGAAGATGAACTCCTTCAAAAAANGATTTAGGGGGAATTGATCTAAAATTAGGGTCACTTTCCTATAATTATCCTCAATTGCTTACAACCCTAGCTTATTACAAACTATAGTCTTAGTTAATTTTCATTACTCTCAATCCGAATAGACTCTAATCTTACAATTCTTTACTATTTATTAATAGATAGTCTGGGCTTCGAGTAGTCTTTGTAGGATTTCACCCCAACTCCTTTTTGGGTTCTATATTTGTTGCGATCATTTACAAAACCCGATATTTCCTCCTTAGCTCTATTTAGTTTCATTTTTAGTTCATGTCTCTCATTTATTTTCATGTCAGTACATGTATTTGTGATTCATGAATTTAATCAGTTATGTATATCAGTTTGAAGTCAGTCACTCCGTCAGTTTTCAGCTTCAGGTGTTCAGTATTCGAGATTTCAGTTCCTTACCCAGTTTTCCAGTATGTTTACCCCACATTCGAGGAGGTATGTTCCCAAAGGGGAGATATTGTTATACCATGAAGCTTCCTAAGACTAGAAAAAAGATTTGAAATGTCATCAGTAGGAAAAGTTGGAAAATTTGCCTCAGTACGACTCAACCTACGAGTCGTAGATTGGTAGTACGATTCATAGGAAGACATGTGGATCAGGTCAGATATTTTATTCCCCAGACTATGAGTCCCTACTATGAGTTGTAGTATGTGGGTATGGCCCCTGATAAGGAGTCGTAGCAAGCCTTTGGAATTATCCTGTGATTGATTGTGCTGGTGATGGTATTACTCGTACGATGGTGTTACAGATCATAGTAGGATTCATGGAAATATTCAGAGCATTGGGGGTTTTGGACTTTGTCAGTACGGGAGGATACCACGAGTCTTAAGAGGATTGTACGACTCGTGGTACGATTCGTGACAGCTGATAGAACAGTTTTCCTGTGAATTTATTAAGGGTATTTTCGTAAATCCTAAGCTCTTATGTCTTAAACTATGTCATTTTCAGCTTTATTAGGAGGGTTTTTAGAGGGTTAAACCTATTCTAATTCATTCAACTCCCATGCATGCCAGTTTAGAGGGTTCTATTGAAGATCAAGCTTGAACTTCTCCAATTCTCCTCCAAATCTCTTGGGCTTTCAAAGTCAAGTTGAGAATCAGTTTACCCAAGTAAATAGGTCCATGAATGAGAGTCTCCTTTCACTCTCATGCCTAAATTTCTCCTATAGTTTATGAATACAAGTGTTAATTCTAGTGTAGGATTCTATGGGGTTTTAACCCAAATTTATGATATTCTATATGATTTATTAATGGGTCTATTTCTTTCATATTTCAAAGCATGTTTTAAGATTCATGGGCATATTTTATGTTAATTGATTACAAATTCATGTTCTCAAATTTTAGAAGATTATGCCCAATTATGCAAGTTCATGCAAAAGTTAGTCTATGATTGATGATTTCAAGTATGATAAGTATCTAGCATGTATGTATGTTTACGAATTACCCATATATGAATCTATGATTTTGACTAGTGAAGTCTATTTCAAGTATGCATAATCTTCAGATTTTAGGTAATCCCACTCAGATTTAGCATGTTTTCACGATTTAGTTTAGTTTTATAAATCAGCTTACCATATGGTTTTGGAGTCTATAGTCCCATTTTCAACTTACGGTATGTTTGGAGCCAAGACTCCCCTTATTCAAATTTCAGACTATGCATGTAATTTCATTATCAGCTTTGTTCAAAAATGATGGTTTCAGTTTTGTAGAAAACTAATCGAGAGCACCTTGCAAGTTTTTGGGAGCAGTGTCTAGCACCGAGTAGGCGAGGGGTTCATGACAATCCCAGGTCTCAAAACTACATGCCAATGTAGGATTTTACATTTTACTTTGGGACCTCCCTTGCCCCAAATGGGCCTTCAGCTTGATATCGATATCATGGTAGAGCCCTTTTCCCTGGCAAGGCTTTGGACGGCTCTGCCCAGTTGAGTGTAATAGTTGGGATCACGTAATCTCTATCGTGATAGTGTCGATTATATGAAGAGTCTCCCATTGTTCCTCATGATCTCAGTTATGCATGCTTATCAGCTATGATAGTATGTTTTCAGCAGGTTTGACCCAATGATCAAGTTATCAGTTTTTACTTATGATTCTTAGTTTCAGCTTTGGATCATTCGATTCAGTTACGGGGTCCAGTTTATGTCTATTCATATTTTCAGATATCAGCATGCAGTCTTTTCTCTCAGAATCTTATGATGTTATGATATATGATGTGCATGATTTTAGTTTATACTTACTCATCCTATTTTACTTTCCTTGCATACTTAGTATATTCCAAGTACTTGACCGCATACTCTATGTTGTATTATTTCATGATATAGGTCCTAACGATCAAACTCAAACGCGCTATTAGTTCTACCCTTGTTCCAGCCCAAACCTTGCCTTGGGTGAGTCCTCATCCTTTCAGGACATCTATCTTTCACTATTATTATGTCAGTTTGTTTCATACTTAGATATAACTGAGGGTTTGTCCCAGCATCTCATCAGTTAGTAGAAGCTTTTCAGACATAGATTTATATATTCGACTTTAGATTCAGTGTTATGATACTACCGTTGGCTAGACGTGTTGTTATCTAGACTTCTGCTATTTCAGAATTTAGTTATAAGCTTTCCTTATATTGATTTCTAGCTATCATGTTCATGCCATGGGTTGACTTGGAGCAATTTATGGTTCTAGGTTTCGTGTCTAGATCCGGGCCAATGTTCGGGTCGTGAAAAACTTGGTATAAGAGTATTAGGTTTTTGAATTGTGCTAGGCTGTCAGAAATCCGCATTAAGTATAGTCTTTTTCATGGGTGTGAAGCGCGCTACACTTATGACAAAGAGGCTATAAAACGTTTTAGGAAACTTCCTTTCTTTCATGATTCTATCTCATGCTACGAGTTCGACTGTCTCTATTTCTCTAACTTTAGCTTTACGCATTTGCAGAATTATGGATCCACACTGTATGAATGGTAGAAGGAACGAAAATGGAAATATCCATGAGGATGGAAATAGAGATGGGCACCAGCAGATCCCGTGCCCAAGCAGGCTGTCTATGATGAGTTTAGGGCAGTCATTCAGATGTTGGCACAAGCGTTGACAGCTCAGGTCAATCAGTAGGCAGTGGCTCATGTTGTACAGAATGGGAATACAGCCACGGCTAGAGTATGGGATTTCCTCAGGATGAATCCCCTAAGTTCCTTAGGTCGAAAGTGGATAAGGACCCACATAAGTTCATTGAGGAGATCTAAAAGATCACCCAGATTATAGGGGTGACAAGAGAGGAGTGTGCATACTTAGCCTCCTATCAGTTGAAGGGGGTCGCTCATATATTGTATAGGCAATGGAAGAATAGTCGGGGAGTTGGAGTAGGTCTCATTGGTTGGGATGAGTGACTCACCACATTGTTAGACTGATTCTTCCACTGGGAGATAAGGGAAATCAAGGTGGACGAGTTTGTCTATTTGAAACAGAACAACATGACCGTCCAGGAGTACGCTCTAGAGTTCACCCGGTTGGCCAAACATGCACCAGAGATAGTGGACGATTAGAGAGCTCGGGTGAGCAAATTTGTGAATAGAGTAGAGGACTATTTGGTCAACCGACTGCAGGATTGCCATACTATTAGAACACTGACTTCTCTCAATTGATCTTGTATGCCCAGCAGATAGAGGTGGTGCAGATGAGGGAGAGGGAGAGAGAGGCCAAGAGGGCTAGGAGAGACAATTTTGGGTTTTCCCAGCAGAGGTCTGGTGGTAGACATCATCAACATTCCACCAGATATCATTAGATCTAGCACCATCATCAGCCAGTGTTCCATCTAGGTCTAGGCGTGATTAGAGGGGAAAGATATCAGGCTCTCGAGGTCAGGGGAGTAGGTCATTAGAGCCCATCATTTCAATTTATGTTAGGGTGGTAGGAGGTACAACGACCATTGCTTAGCTAGTTCAGGGGCATGTTTTGGGTGCAGGAAGCCCAGCCACATGCTCATTGATTGTCTAGTGTCCGGACAAGGCCATGGTAGAGATCGTGACCCAGTTACTATTTAAGCAACTCCACCAGCATGCTTAGCTCAGCAGAGTGCATCCACTAATGCAAGTGGTGGTCAGCGTTAGAACAGGTTTTATGCCTTCTCATCACGTGAGGAGCAAGAGGTCTCTCTGGATGTGGTCACTGGTATCTTACGAGTATTCCATCTTGATGTTTATGCATTGTTAGATCTAGGGGCTACTCTATCTTTTGTGACACTATGTTGCTATTAGTTTCGACGTCAGTCCCGAAATCCTATTAGAACCTTTGTCAGTCTCTACTCCAGTCAGTGACTTAATTATAGCTCGACGGGAATATAGAAATTTCCCTTTCATAGTCCTTCAAAAAGTCACCTAAGCCGATCTAGTAGAGTTAGACATGACTGATTTTGATGTTATCTTTAGTATGGATTGGTTGTATGCATGTTATGACATAGTGAATTGTAGAACTTGTACGGTAGAGTTTTGGTTTCCGGGTGAGCCAATCCTAGAATGGAAGGGTAGTTCAGCTGTGCCTGTAGGTCACTTCATTTCCTACCTTAAGGCCAGAAAGATGATTTCCATGGGTTGTGTTTACCATCTAGTTTGGGTTAAGGATGTAATGTCTAAAACCCCGACTCTTCAGTCAGTTCCTATAGTGTGTGAGTATCCAAAGGTTTTCCCAGATGATCTACTAGGAGTCCCTCCCGAGTGGAAAATTGTATTTGGTATTGACCTTCTTCCTGATACGCAACCTATATCTATTCCTTCATACAAAATGGCTCCAGTTGAGCTAAAGGAGTTGAAAGAACAATTAAAGGATCTCTTGGATAAGGAATTTATCAGGCCTAGCAAGTCCCTGTGGGGTGAACCAGTTCTCTTTGTTCGAAAGAAGGATGGGTCTCTTTGTTTGTGCATTGACTATAGAAAATTGAACAAGGCTACAATCAAGAACAAGTATCCTCTCCCCAAAATTGATGACTTGTTTGACCAACTTCAATGTGCTAAGTGCTTCTCAAAGATAGACCTCAGATCTGAGTATCATTAGCTCAGAGTTAAGGAGAGCGACATTCCGAAGATAGCTTTCAGGACTCGACATGGTGACTATGAGTTTTTGGTTATGTCTTTTGGACTAATGAATGCTCCTGCAACTTTTATGGATTTGATGAACATGGTTTTCAATACATACTTGGACATGTTCGTGATTGTCTTCGTAGATGACATTCTCATATACTCTTGGAGCGAGGAGGAGCTTGCTGCTCATAGAAGGATTGTGCTATAGACTTTCAAAGATCGCTAGTTGTTTGCTAAATTCAGCAAGTGTAAGATTTTGTTGGACTCAATAGCATTTTTGTGCCATGTGGTGTCAAGTGAGGGTGTGCAGGTGGAATCTCAAAAAATCGAAGCTGTGAAGAATTAGCCTAGACTAGTTAATCCTTTGGATATCAAGAGTTTCTTGGGTTTAGCTGGCTATTATAGGAGGTTTGTTGAAGGATTTTCATCTATTACAACACCATTGACTAAGTTAACCCAGAAGAGTTTCAGTGGTCGGATGCCTGTGAGAAGAGTTTTTAGGAGTTAAAGACTTGACTCACTCAGCCCTAGTATTGACCCTACCTGAGGGTATAGATGAATTTGTGATGTATTGTGATGCCTCTAGGGTCAGTCTTGGTTGTGTGTTAATGCAACATGGTAAGGTCATAGCGTATGCCTCTACATATTTAAAGGCTCATAAGAAGATTACCCGACACATAATCTAGAATTGGCAGCAGTGGTGTTCGTGTTTAAGATTTGGAGACACTATTTGTATGGAGTCCATGTGGATGTATTTATGGACCACATGAGCCTACAGTACTTGTTCACTCAGAAGGATTTGAATTTGCAATAAAGGAGATGTTTAGAGTTGCTCAAGAACTATAACATGAGTGTCCTTTATCATTCGGGCAAGGATAATGTAAGGGTGGATGCCCTTAGCAGACTATCTATGGAGAGTGTTTATCATGTTGAAAGCAGAAGGAAAGTGTTGGAGAAGGATGTGCATCGGCTTGCCTGACTAGGAGTTCGCCTCGTGGATTTGACAGATAGTGGTGTTAAGGTTAGAATGGTTCAGAATCTTCTTTGGTGACTGAGGTCAAGGATAGGCAAGATGAGGATTCTAATTTGGTGAAGTTGAAGGAAGCAGTTCAGAATCAGAAGGTAGAGGTCTTCTCCCAAGGGGGAGATGGTGTACTTCATTATCAGGATCGTCTACGTGTTCCGGGTGTTGATGACTTGAGAGAATGGATGCTGCATCAGGCTCATGCTCACGATATTCTATCCATCCAGGTGCCACCAAGATGTATCGTGATCAACGGGAAGTATACTGGTGGAATGGCATGAAGAAGGACATAGTGGAGTTTGTGACCAACTATCCGAGTTGTCAGCAAGTGAAAGTGGAGCATCAAAGACCCGGAGGAGTACTACAAGACATCAGTATCCCTACATGGAAGTGGGAGGAAATCAATATGGACTTCATCACAAGGTTGCCTTGCACACATCGACAGTATGACTCTATTTGGGTGGTTGTAAACAGGCTGACAAAAGTAGCCCATTTTCCATCGGTCAAAACAATCGACTCAGCAGAGAATTATGCAAAATTGTACATTCGAGAGTTAGTTCGGTTGCATGGAGTTACCTTGTCCATCATTTCATACAGAGGTACACAGTTCACCTTGTAGTTTTGGAGATTGTTTTAGAAGGGACTTGGTACTCAGGCCAAGCTTAGCACAACTTTTCACCCACAGACAGATGTTTAGGCTGAGCGGACCACTTAGACTCTTGAGGATATGTAGAGAGCATGTGTGATTGACTTCAAAGATAGTTGGTGATGTGTTGTGAGTTTAAAACACTTTCGATGCCCAAAACTAAGAAAATAGCATGGACTTAGGTGTGTTTATATGGATATAATACAGTTTTTCCTTAATTACAAGACAAATAAGTGTTGGAGCAAGAATGTGCAAAAGATAGCCTGAAAGTGCAAAAAATGGGCTAAAGTCACAGTCTCAGTATGAGCCATAGGTTGATGGTACGAGCCGTACTAAATACCGTGAAAAGTTTCAGATGGCTGAATTAAGAAGGGTGCAACCTACGACTCTCAGTACGAGCCGTACAACACTGGTACGAGCCGTAACCTTTAGAAAAGAACTGGACCAAATCCTCAAACTAGAATCACAAAGCAAAATCACAAAATTTTAAGCAAACATGATCTTTGAAGATCTTTAAAAGGCATG
>JACEIK010007615.1:45762-60603 GCA_018107945.1 Datura stramonium | reverse complement strand
TGCAGTTGTTTTTTGTAGTTGCAGTTGTTTGTAGAAGATACTAAAATAGGTGCATCTATTGCTACAAAAGTTGTGGCAATTGTTTCAAACAACTGCAACTGCTTATTGACATTTCTAAAGCAATTGTAGTTGTTTGCAGCAGTTACTATACAGTGCTACCCTCAGGTAGGTCTAGATATTTTCAATAAGTTCTAGATCTAAAGAACTTTTTAAATTTTTTTCTTGAAGATCTATATAAAATCATAAAAGGCCTTTCCCATACCCGACCTAACAATAACATCACCCATCAAATCTGGATGCCTATCAATCGTTGTCTCAAAGTTGTAATTAAAAAATCTGATAGGCTTGACAAGTATGGTGTCACTCACAAGATGGGTGGAGAAGACTCGATAGTATGAGTCCTCTATTCATCCTCACCTCCTCCATCCTCATTACTTTTGGATTTATCAACAGAAGCATCTACATTTTTGGAAGAATCACCCCTTGCATCTTCTACTTCTTCTTCTAGACTTATCTGACCTTGTTGTTTCTTGTTGAGACTTTGTTCTTTCTTCTTGGGCACTAAACGAGCATCTGTATGCCTCTGGCTTGAGGTTTCCTTACTCTCAGCCAATACTACAACAAGTTCAACAAGTACAACCAATTTGCTACTGCTTTTAATGGAGGCTTCTTCTTCTTTTTGCCTTTGTGTACTAATTCTCCTTCTATTAGGAGTAGTATCACTTGTTACTCCTTTTATTTTGGAGTCATATTTTATCTCACATATGAGACTAAATAGAAATCATCAATTAATTTTACCAATCATTCAAAATAAATAGGGAAAGCATACTAGTAAAGTAATTGATCAAACAAGTACACAAAATATTAATTTTTTTCAAAATAGAGTAGTGAGTTTCTGCAGAAACTTCAGCATTTATTAAAATCTTTGTAGCAAAATCTAAGAATATTCCATCAATTGCTAAGATATTTTAAAGTTGTTAAAGCAACTGCTGAAGTTGAGAAGAAACTACTGAAGTTGAAAAACAGCAACTTCATCAATTGTATTATGAAACTTCGGCGATGCAATGTTGCTACAACTTCAACAACTATTATAAATACTTCAGCAGTTTCTTCAAAAAATTTAGTGATTTAGTAGACTTTCTATAGACACAGCAATTGCTTCATTTATACACAACAAGTTCTAAGGTTACTGGAGCAAATGAACTTTTCCTTTCTCACCACCAGTATAACAACCTACCACCAACACCAACCACAAGAATATTTTTTCTCATAAAGAATACAATAATAATCAAGAACAATAACATATTTAAGAACACACACCATAATAAGAACAACCCAAGAACATATTTATTAGAACATGCACCAACAAAATATGTGAAAGCCATGTCCTTCTTCTTTAACATAAATTACTATTTTCACAAGAGCACAAAATATTAATTTCTTTCAAACACATTAATGAGTTGCTGCAGAAACTACATCAGTTGTTAAGGTCTATAGAATAGTAGCTTTGATATTTAAAAGTTTTTAAAGCAACTCCTGAAGTTTCTGCAGCAACAGCTGAAATTTCATGCAACAACTTCAACTATTGCTGCAAACACTTTAGCAGTTACTTCAAAAACTTTAGGAATTCCTTCAGTATTGCTATAGAAACTTAAGTAGTTCAACAGACCTGTTACTACAACCTCATCAGTTGATGTATCTACTTTAAAAGTTGTTGCAGCATATTTAGCAATTCAACAGATTTGCTACAGCTACCTCAGCAACTGTGTGATTTATTCACACAAGTTCTGAGGTTGTTGCATCAAAAACACATTTTTTATGACCACGAGTACAAAAACCAACCAACCAAATCAAGAACATTATTTATTTAGGAATACANATAATAAAATATGTAAAATCCACACTAATAAAAATAAATACACTATTTATTAGGGCATGCAATAACAAAATATGTGAAATCCATGTTATTCTTATTCTTCTTTAATCTAGATCACCATATTCACTTCAAAAATAAGAAACCTTAATTGGGAGAGAAAATAAAAGGATTTTACCTTTGAAAATTGAAACCTTAACTTGAGAACGAGATAGCAATGCTGATGATGATGGTAGTTGAAACGATGATGGTAACGATGATGATGGTGATGGTTGTGGTTGGATTTTAGAGATATGGAAGCAGAGGAGAATCAACGAAGAGAGATGTTATACCCCGAAAGCCCTAATATCAGACCCAGGAGTTGAAACGGAAAAAATTGGATTTTCTACACCAGGTCATAAGATGAGTCGTCCAATGACCTGTCAGGATGACCAAGAGTCGTTAAGTGACTCATGGTGAGGAGTTTGACTTAGTTGAACATTTTCAAGTTCGGGATGACCAAGGGTGTGACCAAAAGTCGTTCTCAATCCCTACATCCATTAGGTGACATGTGGTACAGAGTGGTTTGGAGATTGAAGAATTGGGTAGTGTTGGCGACGGGTGGGTCACCACAAGTCGTTGGGTGCACCACGAGTCGTGGTGTCTCTCGTGGTGACCATTAGAGGAAATTTGGAAGTGTTGGGCACAACTGGTGGCCACGAGTCGTGGCCATAGACAATGACCCATCAAGTCCCTCGTTGGGACTTGCAATCTATTTTTTCCTGTGAGTTTATTAAGGTCTTTTTCATAATTCCTATGTTCCTAAGGCCTAAACAACGTCATTTTAAGCTCTGAATAGTGAGTTTTAAGAAGGGTAAGTTCATTATAAGCCTATCCCAATTCATGCATGCAAGTTTAGAGGTTTTAAGACGTGATCAAGTCTAATTCTTCAAAGTTCTTCCTCAATTCTTCCTTAGGAAATCAAAGAAGTTGTGAAATCAGATCCTCTCAGGTAAGTAACATTATGAATGGGTCCAATAGTCTACACCAATTCCCAATTCCCTCTCCATTCAGGAAAATTCTAATTTGTTATATCTATGAGGGTTTTACCCAATGTGTGAATTTTCTAAGTATCGATCATGGGTACGATCCAAGCATGTTTCTAGTGTTGTTTAATGATCTATGGGAAGATTTTATGACAATTTTAAATATAAGATTATAGATTTGATTTTCAAATCCAATTATGAATATTTATGAAAAGTCAAGCTATGATTTCGTTATGATCTTGAACTTAACTAGCCCAATTAGGATTTATATTTTATGATTCGATTTCTCTCAAGTACTTATCATGGATTTATAAAATTTCAAGGTTATACATGTTTACAAGTATGCATGGATGTCATAATTTATGGATTTATGACTCTTGGTCAATTCATGGGCCCTTGTTCATGGCTAAATATGTATTTTAAAATGGGGATCAATGATATTGTTATTTATTTGGACATGAACTTTATGAATGATGTTGCAGTTACTGTACAAGCCTAATGTGGATATTTTTGGGAGCAGTGTCTAGCACCGAGTAGCCCGACATTCAAAGGAGTACGTCGGTGTCTCAGAACTATGTGCCACCATAGGTTTATATACATATAATTCAATATTTAATGGATCCCCTCTTCGTGATATCACATACTGCACATGCCTTGCCTGGAAAGCCTGAGACGACTCTGCCCACTTGAGTGAGATAGTTGGGGCATCATGTAAGGCTCTACCATGATGGTGTCGGTTATGACGAGTCCTCTCATTGTTCCTCATGGTTTATGCATGGTTATGTTTATTCACTTTGGCTCAATTAATGTTTAATAAAGTTTCTTCTTATGAGTATGACTATGAATAATTTATGAATGTTTTGAAAATCTTGAGCCTTATGTTTATATTATGATATTTATGTTATGAGCATGTCACCCTACTCTTATGAACTCTTTTGTATTTTAACTGTACAATTTTACTTACCTTGCATACTCAGTACATTCCAAGTACTGACCGCATACTCTATATTGTATCATTTTATGATACAGGCTCTGATATCCAGACTCAACCCCGTTGCTAGCAATCTTTCCAAAGTATCCTATCCAGTCTCAGTTGGTGAATCCTCATCTCCGGAGGACCATCCCTTATCAGTTATCTTTATATTTTTAGTTCAGACTTAGAGAGTTAGTTGGGGTCTTGTCCCATCAACTCATCAGTAATAGAGGTTTTTCAGACATAGATTATAATCAACTTCAAGCTCATGTTGTATCTTTTGATGTTATATTGTGTTCAGACTTCTACTATGTTTATTATGTTGATCTTCCACTTTTATTGATTGCGTTAGATGTTACATTCATTCCATGGGTCGACTTGGAGCTTTTCAGGATTTATGTCCCGTGTTTCGGTCTGGGCCTATGTTCAGGTCGTGAAAAACTTGGTATCAGAACATTAGGTTTTGAAGTGTCCTAGGGTGTCAGAAAGTCACACTTATGACGAAACGCGCTAAGTAGAGTCTTTTTCATGGGTGTGAAATGCGTCTTTTTCATGGGTGTGAAACGCGCCACACTTATGACGAAGAGGCTATGAGACGTTTAAGAAATGTTCTCTTCTTTCATGATCTAAGTCTTGTGATGAAATGTATATCTATCCTTCTAACTTGTGTTGTACGCGTTTTCAAAATCATACCTCCCCGCAGAGTTAATAGAAGGAGAAACGGAAATAGAAATGGCCACGAGGATGGTAATGGAGATGGGCATCGGCAGGCCCAGCCAGCCCATGCAGAGCATGTACCTGAGTCTGCCTACGCAGAGTTCAAGGTAGCTATTCAGATATTAGCCCAGGCCTTGATTGCCCAAGCCAATAGCAGGCGGTGGCGCATGTCCCTCAAAACAGGAATGCAGCGGCTGCAAGAGTTGGGGATTTTTTCAGAGGATGAACCCTCTCAAGTTCCTTGGATCGAAGGTAGAAAAGGATCCACATGAGTTTATCGATGAGATTCTAAAGATCACCCAGATCAAGGGGGTGACTGGAGAGGAGTGCGCCGACTTAGCCTCTTATTAGTTGAAAGGGGTTGCACATATCTGGTTCAAGCAGTGGAAAGAAAGTCGGACAGTGGGAGCAGGTCTCATTGGTTGGGAGGAGTTTCATATCATATTTCTGGATCGATTTTGTCACGCCCCACCTTGGTGGTATGACTGGCACCTGGTGCCCTACTAGGACCTGAACTGCTAGACTGCTGAGCCTAAGCACTTCTAGTGCATGGCTGGCTCTAACTTTGATTCATAGAATCAACGGGCTATATAACGGTTGTAAATACAGCCTCCGACCGACTAGGCCTATAGCCACCTGTAAGAAGACAGTAGATAACCAGAACAATAGTAGTACGAAGGAACCTATGCGGGCCGATAAGGCCACCATGCTATCTAGTTACTTCTGGATCAAGAAAACAGGTGCTAAACTGCTATGTGACCGACAAGGTCACCACTACAAACTGAACGAGGCCTCACACGACCATCATAAACAACTAAGACATACACACGGTCTCACAAGACCGGTACAGCTAACCACAGGGAATATACAATCTGCAAGCCTCTAAGAATACTGATAATATGGTCCGAACAAGGCCCCGGCCTACCCATGTTGTACAACAAATGAAAAGGAATAAACCTCTAGCTATCTAGCTCTGGATGACTGGAGATGATGACTCTGTGTGCTGGCTGGAATCACGAGGGATCGGCTCCTCGTCTATGAGTACCTGTAGGCAAGTAATGCAGCGCCCCAAACGGGCGTCAGTACCACTGGTACTGAGTATGCAAAGCAATAACTGGAAAATAACTAAATACAAGCAATATAACTGGTAGAACTGAAATAGAAGGAAATAGACTGTAACTGACTGAAAGTATAAGTTTAAGACTATCCTAAACTATACTGAAAGGAGTAGGATCGTATCTAGTAACGTGGCATTCTACTGTCTGTCTACTCATAACTAACATAACATAGTGTAATATAGTATAACATAACATAGCATAGCACACATAAACCTTACCCAGCCCCTATAAGCCAGGAGGTACAACCAACACGCAATTTATACCCCTACCCGGGTCATCCCATCTCCCATAATAACAATAAGCATCTTGCCGGTCCCCTGGGTATGCACTTGGGCCCACTGAGCCCCTGACTATAACTGTACCTGAGTCCCGAGGAGTTCTGAATCAACACCCCGGGCGTACTCGCTCAATGGGGGTGTATAAAAGCTGACCAAGGCAAAATATGGGGAAACTGGCATCCCATCTTCGTCCCCTAGGGGACGACATGCCACTCCGTAGAGTGATGTATCCTTGCCCTCTGGCGGATGAGTCCATACAGCTATTAACCCTGGGGCGGTCATGAATGCTAGGTAATCCATCCAAAAACAATACAGTCAAGTCTCAACTAACCCTGACATACCTCACTAAATTACATACTGGACATGATGTACTGTTTCTGAAACTTCCTACTGGAATTTGTATCGTGCTAGTAGGTTTCATGCTACACATAACATGATGGTTCTAACATTATACTAAAATTCGTACTAAACATAATATGCGACTTCTAAAACATTCTACTGGTACTTGAACTATTTGACTATACCGGAACTGCTAGCTTGCTGAAGAAACTAGCTTAACATACATTATCCATTAACTTTCTGAGTATCTGGCATAACTCGGCTAATTTTCAGCTTTTTCTTCCAACTGCATTCATATTTATAGCAATTAGAACTAAATTCATCGATATTCTGGAAGAAAACACTACTTGAATATATATATATAGCCCAAACTTTGACTTATCGAAAAATAGCCGAGAACTCGTTATTTCTCGAAAGTCCGGAAGGGAGAAATGCTCACTTTAGGGCTAGGAGTATATTGACACTAATTTGGAGCAATTCCACTTACCTCAGCTCGGTAGGACGACGGTTCGCCAGATGAATTTCACAAAACTAACTCCGCGGGAATGCTCTCTTTAGCTTTATACTTCGATATCTGGAGTTAATTTGAGTTTGGACCGCGTTTGATGGCGTAATCAGTTGAATTTCTATATTAAAACTTCGTTCCTCTCTATTCTCTGTCGTTCTCTAGAAAGGAAATGAAATTAAAATGATTAAAACTGAAGTGGAGGGGCTTATATACTTGGTCTTAGACAGGGCCTCCGTGACACGCCGCCTTCGCGGAGGCCCTCCCTCCGTGGCACGCTGCCATCGCGGAGGGGTTCTGCCTTGGCTTCTCCCGTGGTGGTCCGAAATCAATGTTCGTTCGGTCTTCCCCTGGGCCTTTTCCTAGAATGTATGGCATTCTAAAACTCTTAACCAACATGCGAATAGGCCATCTACATATCGAGAATTTATGGGGTGTAACAAATTCTTCCCTCATGAGATGAGGGAGATTAAAGCAGCAGAGTTCGTGAACCTAAAGCAAGGGAAGATGATAGTCCAGGAGTATGCTTTGGAGTTCACCCATTTGTCCAAGTATGCCCCGAAGCTAGTGGCTAATCAGAGGGCTCAAGTGAGTAGATTTGTACATGGAGTGGCAGACTACCTGGACAAGGATTGTAGGATCACCATGCTTCATCAAGATGTTGACTTTCCTTGAATAGTTTTGCACACCCAGCAGATAGAGGCGGTGCATCTGAGAGAGAAAGAGAGAGAGGCCAAGAGGGCCAGGACAGACAGTTATGGGTTCTCTTAGCAGAGGTTAGGAGGAGGACATTTCCAACAGTCTCATCATAGGTCATTAGCTCCAGCTCCATCGTTAGTTAGTGTCCTATCCAGACCCAGAGGTGACCAGAGGAGCAGGGACTCAGGTATGAGGGATCAGAGGAGCATGGAGACAGAGCGCACTTTTTTGTCCTGCAAGAAGTGTGGCAAGAGTCATAAATGAGAGTGCTTGTTGGGATCGGATATCTGTTATGGGTGTTGTAGGTCCGGCCACATACGCCGAGAGTGTCCCTTGACTAGATATGGTGATGGTAGAGGCCATGCTCAAGCTACCAGATCAACACCACCACCAACACGCCCAACTTAGTAGGGGGCATCTACTAGTACAGGTGGCGGACAACGTCAAAATAGATTTTATGCCCTTGCCTCCCGCCAGGAGTAGGAGACTTCACCAGATGTGATTACTGGTATGTTATGAGTATTCCACCTTGATGTATATGCATTGTTAGATCCAGGGGCTACTTTATCTTTTGTGACTCCTTATGTAGCTAGTAGTTTCGGAGTCAATCCCAAAATCTTATCAGAACCCTTCTTAGTCTCTACTCCAGTTGGTGATTCAGTTATAGCTAAACGGGTGTATAGAAATTTCCCTTTCACAGTCCTTCAAAAAGTCACCCCATCAAATTTAGTAGAGTTAGCCATGATCGATTTTATTGTTATCCTTAGCATGGATTGGCTATTTTCATGCTATGCCTCAGTGAATTGTAGAACCCATGCAGTAGATTTCAAATTTTCGGGTGAGCCAGTCCTAGAGTGGAAGGGTAGTTCAACTGTTCTTGTAGGTTGTTTTATTTCCTACCTTAAGGCTAGAAAGATGATCTGCAAGGGTTGCGTGTACCATCTAGTTAGGGTTAAGGATGCTATGTTCGAGACCTCGACTACCCAGTTAGTTCCAGTAGTATGTGAATATCCAGAAGTCTTCCCAGATGATTTACCGAGAATCCCTCCCGAGCAGGAGATTGATTTTGGTATTGACCTTCTTCCCGATACATATCCTATATCTATTCCTTATTATAGAATGGCTCCAACTGAGCTAAAGGAGTTGAAGTAACAATTGAAGAACCTTCTAGACAAGGGTTTCATCAGACCTAGAAAATCCCCATGAGGTGCACCAGTTCTATTTATCCGAAAGAAGGATGGTTCTCTTCGTATGTGCATTGATTACGACAATTGAACAAGGTCACCATAAAGAACATGTATCCTCTCCCTAGATTGATGATTTGTTTGACCAGCTTCAGGGTGTTAAGTGTTTTTCAAAGATAGACCTCATATCCGGATACCATCAGCTTAGGGTTTGGGAGAGAAATATTCCGAAGACAGCCTTCAGGACTCGGTAGGGTCATTACGAGTTTGTAATTATGTCTTTTGGACTACAGAATGCTCCTGCAGTTTTTATGGATTTGATGAACAGGGTGTTCAAGCCATATCTTAACATGTTCGTGATTGTGTTCATAGATGATATCCTTATATACCCTCGGAGGAAGTTTGAGGGTCGTGATACAGACCTTAGGGGATCGTCATCTATATGCTAAATTCGGTAAATATGAGTTCTGGTTGAACTCAGTGGCATTTTTAGGTCATGTGGTGTCAAGTGAGGGTGTTCAGGTAGACTCTCAAAAGATAGAAGTGGTGAAGAATTGGCCTAAACTGGTGAATCCTTCAGATATCAGGAGTTTCTCTGGTTTAGCTGGGTATTATTGGAGATTTGTTGAGGGGTTTTTATCTATTGAAGCCCCGCTAACTAAGCTGACCCAAAAGAAAATTAAGTTTCAATGGTCAGAGGCTTATGAGAAGAGCTTCTAAGCGTTGAAGACTCGACTCACCTCAGCACCAGTGTTAACCCTACCTGAGGGTACTGATGGGTTTGTGGTATATAATGATGCTTCGAGGATCAGCCTTGGGTGTGTACTTATGCAGCATGGTAAGGTTATAGCATATGCATCTAGGCAGCTGAAGGTTCATGAAAAGAATTACCCGACTCATGATCTCAAATTGGCGGTAGTAGTATTTGCCTTGAAGATTTGGAGACACTATTTGTACGGGCTCCATGTGGATGTGTTTACGGACCACAAAAGCCTACAATATGTGTTTACCCAAAAGGATCTAAATCTACGCTAAAGGAGGTGGTTGGAGTTACTTAAGGATTATGATATGAGTGTCCTTTACCATCCGGGCAAGGCTAATGTGGTGGCTGACACTCTTAGTAGGTTGAATATGGAGAGTGTGTCCCATGTAGATGAGGGGAGGAAGGAGCTGGTAAAGGATGTGCATTGGCTTGCACGGTTGGGAGTTCGTTTGGTTGACTCGACTAATGGTGGTGTTATTGTTCGAAATGGATCAGAATTATCCTTGATGACTGATGTAAAATCTAGACAAGAAGATGATCCTATCTTGGTGAAAATAAAGGAAGCAGTTTAGAATCAGAAGGTAGAGGTCTTCTCTAAAGGGGGAGATGGTATGCTTCGATATCAAGGTCGATTATGTGTACTGGATGTTCATGATTTTAGAGATCGGATGCTTCATGAGGTCATGGTTAAAGATACTCTATACATCCAGGTGCTACCAAGATGTACCATGACTACAGAAAGTCTATTGGTGGAATGGCATGAAGAAGAACATAGCGTAATTCGTGGCTAAATGTCTGAATTGTCAACAGGTGAAAGTGGAGCATCAACGACCGGGAGGTGTGCTTCAATACATCAGTATTCCTACTTGGAAATGGGAGGAGATTAATATGGACTTCATCACAGGGTTGCCTCACACTCGTCGGCAGCATGACTCCATTTGGGTGGTGGTGGACAGATTGACCAAAGCAGCTCATTTCCTACCAGTTAAAACTACTGATTCAGCGAAGGATTATGCTAAGTTGTACATTCGGGAGTTAGTTCGGTTGCATGGAGTGCCACTGTCCATCATATCAGATAGAGGTACTCAATTTACCTCCCGGGTTTTGGAGATTGTTTCAAAAGAGACTTGGTACTCAAGTCAAGCTTAGCACAACGTTTCATCCGCAAACAAATGGTCAGGCAGAGTAGACTGTTCAAACTCTCGAGGACATGTTAAGAGCATATGTGATTCACTTCAAGGGTAGTTTGGATGATCATTTTCCTGTCATTGAATTTGCATATAACAACAGCTACCATTCCAGCATTCAGATGGCTCCTTTTGAGGCTCTTTATGTGCAGAGATGCAGATCGCCTACTGGATGGTTTGAAGTCGGTGAAGATGCGATGATAGGCCCAGATTCAGTCCATGAGGCTATGGAGAAAGTTCAGCTTATAAGGGACGGGTTGAAAACAGGTTAGAGTACCAAAAAGTCTTATGCGGATGTGAGGAGGAGAGAACTTGAGTTTGAATTCGATGATTGGGTGTTTCTGAAGGTATCTCCCATGAAGGGAGTGATGAGATTTGGAAAGAAAGGGAAACTTAGTCCCCGTTATGTTGTCCTGTACTGGATTGTGAAACGGGTTTACAAGATAGAATATGAGTTGAAGTTGCCCTCAGAATTAGCTTCATCCCATCAAGTTTTTCATGTATCGCTCTTAAAGAAGTGCTTGGGTGATCCAGCTCTAGTTGTTCCGGTGGACAGTGTTTGTGTGAAAGACAACCTTAGTTATGAAGAGGCTCCGATGGAAATATTGGATCATCATATTTGAAGGCTAATAAATAAAGAAGTAGCTTCAGTTAAAGTTTTATGGAAGAATCAGCATGTTGAGGAAGCTACGTGGGAAGCCGAAGTAGATATGATGGCTAGATACCCACATCTATTCCCTTCCATCAGCTTGAGGTATCAGTTTCTTCCTTAATACTCTATTCAGTTTCATGTTCAACTCATGTAGCTCAGTTTCTTTCATGTGAATGGATATATGTGTGGTTCAGGAATTCAATTCAGTCATGTAGTTCAAATCGGAGTTAGTCACTTCGTCAGTTTTTAACATGTATGTTCAGTATTTAAGTATGATGATTTCCCTTCTCTACTTTTTCTGTATGATTTTCAACATTCGAGGAAGAATGTTCTCAAGGGGGAGATATTGTTATACCCCAAAATCCCTAAGATCAGACGCGGGAGTTGAAATAGAGAAAATAGAATTTTCTACACCAAGTCATAGGATGAGGCATCCAGTAATCCATAAGGATGACCACGAGTCATTAAGTGACTTGTGGTGAGGAGTTTGACTTAGTTGAAAATTTTCAAGTTCGGGGTGACCACGAGTGTGACCACGAGTCATGGTCAACCCCATGATCCGTTAGGTGACTCGTGGTCAAGAGTGGTTTGGAGATTGAAGAATTAGGTAGTGTTGGCGATGGGTAGGTCACCACGAGTCATGGTTTCCCTCGTGGTGACCATCAGAGGAAATTTGACAGTGTCGGGAACAACTGGTGGCCATGAGTCGTGGACATAGAAAAATGACCTGTCTAGTCCCTCGTTGGGACTGGTAGTCTGTTTTTTTCTGTGAATTTATTAAGGACTTTTTCATAATTTCTATGATCCTAAGCCTAAACTACGTCGTTTTAAGATGAGAATAGTGAGTTTTAAGGAGTGTAAGTTCATTCTAAGCCTATCCTAATTTATGCATGCAAGTTTAGAGGTTTTGAGCGGTGATCAAGTCTAGTTCTTCAAAGTTCTTCCTCAATTCTTCCTTGGGCAAACTAAGAAGTTGTGAAATCAAATCCTCTAAGGTATGTAAGGTTATGAATTGGTGCAATAGTCTACACCCATGCCCAATTCCCTCTAAATTCATGAAAATTCTAATTTGTTGAATATATGGGGTTCTTACCCAATGTGTGAATTTTTTAAGTATTGATCATGGTATGATCCAAGCATGTTTCTAGTGTTGTTTAATGATCTATGGGCAGATTTTGTGACAATTTAAAATATAAGTTTATAGATTTGATTTTTAAATCCAATTATGCCCAATTATGAATGTTTATGAAAAGTCAAACTATGATTTCATTATGATCTTGATCTTAACTAGCCCAATTATTATTTATGTTTTATGATTCAATTTCTTTCAAGTACTTATCATGGATTTATAAAAATGTCAAGGTTATACATGCTTACAAGTATGCATGGATTTCATGATTTATGAATTTATGACTCTTGGCCAATTCATGGGCCCTTGTTCATGGCTAAATATATATTTTTATATGGGGATCAATGATATTGTTATTTATTTGGCCATGAATTTCATGAGTGATGTTACGGTTACTGTACGAGCCTAATGTACATATTTTTGATAGCAGTGTCTAGCACCGAGTAGCCCGGCGTTCAAAGGACTATGCCGGTGTCTCAGAACTACATGCCACCATAGGTTTATATACATATAATTCAATATTTAATGGATCCCCTCTACGTGATATTACATACTGCACGTCTCTTGCCTAGCAAGCCTGAGATGACTCTGCCCACTTGAGTGAGATAGTTGGGACATCATGTAAGGCTCTACCATGATGGTGTCGGTTATGACGAGTCCTCTCATGGTTCCTCATGGTTTATCCATGGTGATGTTTATGCACTTCGACTCATGTCATGTTTAATAATGTTTCTTCTTATGAGTGTGACTATGAATGATTTACGAATCTTTTGAAAACCTTGAGCCTTATGTTTATATTATGATATGTACATTATGAGCATGTCGCCCTACTCTTATGTATTTTAACTGTCCGTTTTTACTTACCTTGCATACTTGGTACATTTCAAGTACTGACTGCATACTCTATACTGTATCGTTTTATGATACAGACTCTGATATCCAGACTCAACCCCGTTATTAGCCAGCTTTCCAGAGTAGCCTATCCAGTCTCAGTTGGTGAGTCCTCATCTTTGGAGGACCATCCCTTATCAGTTATCTTTATATTTTCAATTTTAGACTTAGAGAGTTAATTGGGGTCTTGTCCCATCAGCTCATCAGTAATAGAGGCTTTTCAGACATAGAGTGTAATCAGCTTAAGGCTCGTGTTGTATGTTCTGATGTTATGTTATGTTCAGACTTCCACTATGTTTATTATGTTGATCTTCCGCTTTTATTTTTTGAGTTAGATATTACGTTCATGCCATGGGTCGAATTGAAGCCTCTCCGGGTTTCTTGTCCCATGTCTCGGTTCGGGCCTATGTTCGGATCGTGACAAGAGATAAGAGAAAAGTTGGAGAGGAAAGTTGAAAAGAGTAAAGTGAAAAGTAAAATCGTTTTGGGGAGTGTAAAAAAGGGTGGATTATTTTTGTATTTTATAAAAATTTAAGAGTTTTACGAATTATATTGTATTCCTCATTTAACTTAATCCCTAATTAATAAAAACTTTGACCTGAGTAGATCAAAGTTGTCGCTATTTTTAATTTTAACACTTGTTTGTCATCCTCCGCTCAATTTTCTCTACTCTTTTGGTCTGATATCATTAGCAGTATAACAGAAGATTTGATTATAGGAGGCTTATTGGACCATTTTCATATTTTGTGAGGATTTTCATATTAACTACGTTCCTAAATCTCTAATTAGCAGATTATTTTCCAAAGCACCATATGTAAACATTTCTGTACAGTTACAGTGAGCACCCCATTTCCATCGCTACCTTAATTTCTCCCATTTTGTCATTACCTCAATCTTATTAGAAGCTTGTATCTGCTTCTCTCCATACGGTGGCATTGTTCGTTTTTCATCCACTTTGAAGACATGGGATTCTAAGATCTCTTTCCAAAAATAGAGATTTCACGAGCAGAGGATGGGACTACGACTGAAATTGAGAAGCCATCATCCCATACATAGAGTGAAAATGGATCGACAAGTGCGTGGGACGTATGAAAAAAATAAAATACCATAAAACTTATGCAATTCAAGTGTATGAGATGTTCTGCTTTTTCTGCACTATTCCACGTAAATTTTCTAAAAGGGTAATAGGAAGGTGATTTTTTTTCAATACAACCATTTGGTTTAAGTAGTCTCTCGGCATGTTATGTAGTATGCTTCGTATAATAATACAAATTTTATTGAATTAAAGTTTTCAATATATAATTACACATGAAAGATTAAAGTACAAGTTTATATAAAGAATCAATATGGATCGTGGGTGATTTATTTATCAGGGTCAAGCTGATTATATATTATTTGAACCCTTGAAGTTGAATAATCAAACACATAAAATACAAGAAAAAACTTAGTGTCAAACAACTCGAATCCAGCTAAATTTTAATTATCTTTAAATTATAACCATTTCGCAC
>JACEIK010007615.1:17389-27752 GCA_018107945.1 Datura stramonium | reverse complement strand
ATATATATTATAATTATGGTCTATAATAGAAGGATGTGACATAGTTTTTGGACAAGGATACATCTCTTTTGGTCTTTTTTCTCTCTTTCTACATTCTCAATTTTAGGTCTTGTTTCTCATTTATTTTGTGTTATGTTACAAATCTCAAAAGCCACTTCTTTAATCCACTTAATCACACCTTAATCCTTTTCTCTTCTTTTTATTAATGTAATAACCCGAAGGTTCCTAAGACTAGATGAGAGGATTGGAAATGAGTTCAGCAGAAAATTTACATATTTGCCTCAGTACAACTCAATCTACGAGTCATAGGTTGATAATACGGGTCATAGGAAGACCCTTGGACCAAGATAGATATTATTTTCCCCAAACCATGAGTCCTACTACAAGTCGTAGTATGTGGGTACGATCCATGATCAGGAGTCGTAGCAAGTCTTCAGAATTATCCAGTGATTGATGGTAGGGGTGATGGTACAATTTATACGATTGTGTTACAGATCATAGTAAGATTTGGGGAAATATGTAGAGGTTTGGAGGTTTTGGACCTGGTCAGTAAGGGAGGATATCACGAGTCTTAAGAGGATTGTATGACTCATGGTACGATTCATGACTACTGACATATCAGTTTTTCTTGTGAATTCATTAAGGCTATTTTTGTGAATCCTAAGCTCCTAAGTCCTAAACTACATCGTTTTAAGCCCTAAAGGGTGTATTAGGGGAGTTTAACCTATTCTAATTCATCCAACTCCCATGCATGCATGTTTAGAGGGTTCCATTGAAGATCAAGCTTAGAAATCCTTCAAATCTCTTGGACTTTTAAAGTAAAGATAAGAATCAATTTACCCAGGTAATAGGGCTATGAATGAGAGTTTTCTTTCACTCTCATATCCAAATTTCTACTAAAGTTCATAAATTCAAGTGTTGATTCAAGTGTATGATCCTATAGGGTTTTATCCCAATTTTATGAAATTCTCTATAATTTATTTATGGGCCGATTCCCCTCATGTTTCAAAGTATATTTTAAGATCTATAGGTAGATTTTATACCTATTTTGATTATTAATCAATGAATTAAAATTTTAAAAAAATTATGCCCAATTATGCAAGCTTTATGAAAAGTCAAGTTTATGATTCTATTACGATGTTGATTCTCATAAGCCTACAATTATAATTTATGATTTATAATATGATTTCCTACAAGTACACTTCATGAATTTACGAATCTCAAGTATGGTGATCTTTTCAAGCATGTATGTTTTTCGTGATTTATGAGTTTATGATTTTGGCCGACTCACGGGCCCTTATTTCATGGCTAATCATGTATTTCAAGTATGATCAAGTATGTTATGATTTAAATAGCCATGAACTTCATATATGACTTCGCGATTATTATATGAGCCTTCATGTGCATGTTTTTGGGAGCCTTGTCTAGCACCGAGTAGGCCCAGCGTTCAGGTAAACTTCTCGATCTCAAAACTACGTGCCAACATAGGTTTATATTCATGGACTCTATGTGGGTCCCTATTAGTGATATCATTCCATTTACGTCCCTTGTCTGGCAAGCCCGGGACAGATTTGCCCACTTAAGCGAGAAAGTTAGGGTATCATGTAAGCTCTATCATGATGGTGTCGATTAAGACGAGTCCTGCCATGGTTCTTTATATTTTATGCATGATCATGATTATGATACCTTGTCTCAAGTTATGTTTTATAAGGATTCACTTATGATTACGATTATGACTAGTTCATGAATGATTTTTAAAACCCTGAGCCCTCATGTTTATGTTATGATTATCACTTCAAGTTTGAAAGGTCCTACTCTTATGAATTCTTATGTATTTTATTAGTTCTATTTTATTTACCTTGCATACTCAGTACGTTTAAAGTATTGACCACATACTTTATGCTGTATCGTTTCATGATACAGGTCCGAGAGATCAGACTCAGTCACGCCATTGGTCCTGCTTTCGTATCAATCTTGTTAGTCAATGTTAGTGAGTCCTCATTTTCCGAGGACATTTAGTTTAGTTTGTTATTTTGTTATTTCAGTTACAAACTTTTTTCGAGCAAGTTGGTGATATTGTCCTATAAGCTCATCAATTATGTTAGAGGCTTTTCAGACAATATGTGAGAATTCAGCTTGTCAGTGTTGATTCGATTTATGATTACTACGTGTGTAGAATTCCGCTTATTCATGTTCAGTTTATCAGATTTCGCTATTTTATGTTCTTTAGCCGCTATGTTCATGCCATGGTCTATGTGGAGCCATTCATGGTTCTAGGTCCCGTGTCTCGATCCGAGGCCTCAACTCGGGTTGTGACAAACTTTGTATCAAAGAAAAGGCTTAGGTTTGTCCTAAGGTGTCTGAAAGCTGCGTTAAGTAGAGTCTTTTCTATGGGTTTGAAGCGCGCCACACTTATGGGTGAGAGGCTACAAGAAGTCTTATAAAATTTCCTCCTTCTAACTCCTGCTATACGCCTTTGAAAAAACATGTCTCCACACCATATGAATGAAAGAAAGAATAGAAATGGAAATAGCCATGAGGATGAGCATCAACAAGCCCCACCAGCACCAGCAGGTCCTTTGCCCGAGCAGGTATTTTATGCTAAGTTTAGGTAGCTTTTCAATTATTGGCTCGGGCCTTGATCGCTAAGGTCGATCAGCAAGAAGTGGCTCATGTTCTCTAGAATGGGAACGCAGCGGTGGCTCGAATTAGGGATTTTCTCATAATGAACCCCCTACAGTTTCTTAGGTCGAGAGTGGGTGAGGACCCATATGAGTTTCTGTAAGTGATTCAGAAGATCACCCAAATTATGGGGGTGACGGGAGACACTTAGCCTCCTATCAGCTGAAGGGGGTTGCTTATATTTGGTACTATTAGTAGAGGGACGGTAGAGCAGTGGATGTATTTCCCGTGAGTTGGGAGGAGTTCATAACAGTCTTCTTAGATATGACTATCCAACAGGACGCCTTGGAGTTCACCCGGCTATCCAAATATGCATCGGAGATGGTGGTAGATTAGTGAGCTCGTCTGAATAGGTTTGTGTATGGGGTGTCAGATTCACTGGTCAAGGAGTGTCTGACTGCAATGTTGAATAGTAATCTTGATTTCTCCCGATTGGTGATATATGCCCAGCAGATTAAGGCGGATGAGACGAGGGAAAGGGAGAGAGAGTCCAAGGGGGCCAGGATAGGCATCTTGGGGTCTCCCAGTAGAGGTCCAGTGGTGGACATCGTTAGCAGTTCCACAAGAGGTCATTGGCCCCGGCGCTGTTATCAGCCAGTGTCCCATCCAGACCTTGAGGTGATCGGAGGAGCAGGACATCAGGTTCGAGGGGACAAAGGGACACACCGGTAGAACGCATCTTTCCAGTTTGAAGAAAATATGTTAAGAACCATATAGGAGACTGCCTAGTCGGATCAGATGTTTGCCACGGGTATGGGAAACCCAGGCACATGCGTAGGGAGTGTTCTTTGGTTAGATGGGTCAATAGCAGAGGTCGTTCGCAGACTACTAGTTCAACAGCATGTCATGCTCAGTAGGGTGCATCAACTAGTGCAAGTGGTGGACAACATCAAAACTGGTTTTTTGCCCTCTTATCATGTCAGGAATATGAGGTCTCTCTAGATGTAGTCACTGATATATTGCGAGTATTTCATCTTGATGTGTATGCATCATTAGATCCAGGGGATACTTTATCTTTTGCGACTCCTTATGTTGCTATTATTTTCGAAGTTAGTCTCGAAATTCTATTATAGCCCTTCTCAGTCTCTACTCTAGTCGGTGACTCAGTTATCGCTTGATGGGTGTACATAAATTGCCCTATCACAGTCCTTCATAAAATCACCTCAATCGATCTTCTAGAGTTAGACATTACTGATTTTGATGTTATCTTTGGTATGGATTGGTTCCATGCATTTGATGCCTCAGTGAATTGTAGAACCCGTATGGTAGAGTTTTGATTTTTGGGTGAGCCAGTCCTAGAATGGAAGGGTAGTATATTCATGCTAGTAGGTTGCTTTGTTTCCTACCTTAAGACCAGAAGGATGATTTCCAAGGGTTATATTTACCATTTAGTTTGGGTTAAGGATGCTACATCTGATACCCCGACTCTTCAGTCTGTCCCTATTGGATGTGAGTATCCAGAGGTTTTCTCAAATGATCTATCAGGAGTCCCTCCCGAATGGGAGATTAACTTTGGTATTGACCTTCTTCCCAATACACAACTTATATATATTCCTCCATACAGAATGGCTCCAACCGAGCTGAAGGAGTTGAAGGAGCAGTTGAAGGATCTTTTAGATAAAGGATTCATCAAACCTAGTAAGTCCCCATGGGGTGCACAAGCTCTCTTTGTTCAAAAGAATGATGGTTCTCTTCATATGTGCATTGACTATCGACAGTTGAACAAGGTCACCATTAAGAACAAGTATCCCCTCCCCAGAATTGATGATTTGTTTGACCAACTTCAGGGTGCTAAGTGCTTCTCAAAGATAGACCTCAAATCTGAATATTATCAGCTCCGAGTTAGGGAGAGTGACATTCCGAAAAAAACTTTCACGACTTGGTATGGTCACTATGAGCTTATAGTTATATCTTTTGAACTAAAGAATGCTCCAACAACTTTTATGGATTTGATGAATAGGGTGTTCAAGACATATTTAGACATGATTGTGATTATCTTCATAGACAACATCCTCATATACTCTCGGAGCGAGGAGAAGCATGTCACTCATTTGAGGATTGTGCTACAGACTCTCAAGGATCGCCAGTTGTTTACTAAATTAAAAAAGTATGAGTTTTGTTTGGACTCGGTAGCATTTTTGGGTCGTATGGTGTCAAGTGAGGGTGTGCAAGTGGACTCTCAAAAGATAAAAGCTGTAAAGAATAGGCCTAGACCAGTTAGTCCTTCGAATATAAGGAGTTTCATGGGTTTAGATAGATACTACATGAGGTTTTTTGAAGGATTTTCATCCATGTTTGCACAGTTGACTGAACTGACCCAGAAGAAAGTCAAATTTCAATGGTCGAATGCCTGTGAGAAGAGCTTTCAAGAGTTAAGGACTCGACTCACTTCAGCCCCAGTGTTAACCCTACCTGAGGGTATAGATGGATTCGTTGTGTATTGTGATGCCTCTAGGGTTGGTCTTGGGTGTGTGTTGATACAACATGGTAAGTTCATTTCATATCCTTCTAGACAGCTTAAGACTCATGAGAAGAATTACCCGTCACATGACCTGAAATTGGCAGCGGTGGTGTTCGCATTGAAGATCTGGAGGCACTATTTGTATGGGGTCCATGTAAATGTGTTTACGGATCACAAGAGCCTACAATATGTGTTCACCTAGAAAGATTTGAATTGCGACAAAGGAGGTGCTTAGAGCTGCTCAAGGACTATGACATAAGTGTCCTTTATCATCCGGACAAGGTCAATGTAGTGGAAGATGCCCTTAATAGGCTATCCATAGAGAGTGTTTCTCAAGTGGAAGATGGAAATAAAGATTTGGTGAAGGATGTGCATCGGCTTGCACGACCAGGAGTTCGCCTTGTTGATTCGACGGATGGTGGTGTCATTGTTCAAAATGGTTTAGAATCTTCTTTGGTGACTAAGGTTAAGGATAGGCAAGATGACGATCCTATTTCGATAAAGTTAAATGAAGCGGTTTAGAAATCAGAAGGTAGAGGTCTTCTCCTAAGGATGAGATGTTCTACTTCAATATCAGGGTCGCTTATGTGTTCCATATGTCAATGAATTGAGAGAGCGAATGTTGCATTAGGCTCATGGTTCGCGGTATTCTATCCACCCGGGTGCCACAAAAATGTACCATGACCTACAGGAAGTCTATTGGTGGAATGGAATGAAGAAGGACATAACGAAGTTGGTGGCTAAGTGTTCGAATTTTCAACAAGTGAAAGTGGAGCATCAAAGATCAGGAGGTGTGCTACAAGAAATTAGTATTCCCGCTTGGAAGTGGGAGGAGATCAATATGGATTTCATCATAGGGTTAACTCACACACGTCGACAGTATGACTCTATTTGGATGATTATAGATAGGTTGACTATAGTATCCTATTTTATACCAATTAAGACTATCGAATCAGCGGAGGATTATGCTAAATTGTACATTCAAGAGTTAGTTCGATTGCATGGAGTTCCCTTGTCCATCATTTCAGACAGAGGTACTCAGTTCACCTTGCAGTTTTGGAGATCATTTCAGAAGAGACTTGGTACTCAGGTCAAGCTTAGCATAGCTTTTCACCCACAGACGGATGGTCAAGCTGAGCGGACTATTCAGTCTCTCAAGGATATGTTGAGAGAATTTGTGATTGACTTCAAAGGTAGTTAGGATGATCATTTACCTCTTATAGAGTTTGCCTACAACAACAGCTACCACTCCAGTATTCAAATGGCTCCGTTTGAGGCTCTTTATGGGCAGAGATGTAGATCACCCATTGGTTGGTTTGAGGTAGGTGAGGCTACATTGACAGGGTCAGATTTAGTTCATCAGGCTATGGATAAAGTTCAACTTATAAGGTAAAGGATAAAAATATCTCAAAGTCATCAAAAGTCCAATGCTGATGTGAGGAGGAGAGAACTTGAGTTTGAAGTTGATGATTAGGTGGTTTTGAAGGTGTCTCCCATGAAGGGAGTGATGAGGTTTGGAAAGAAAGGGAAGCTAAGTCACAAATATGTTGGTCCCTACAAGATTGTGAGACATGTTGGCAAGATGACCTATGCGTTGGAGCTATCGGCGAAGTTGGCTTTGGTACATTCATTTTTTCATGTATCATTGTTAATAAAGTGCACTGGTGATCTGACTTTGGTTGTCCTAGTGTAGAGCGTAGGTATGAAGGAAAACCTTAACTATGAAGAGGTATCAGTTGAGATCTTTGATCATCAGGTTCGGAAGTTGAGGAACAAAGAAGTAGCTTCGGTAAAAGTCTTGTGGAGGAATCAGCTTGTTGAAGAAGCTACGTGGGAAGCTAAAGCAGACATGATGGCTAGATATCTGCATTTATTCCCTTCCGTCCCAGTTACAACATGAGGTATCATTTTCCTCCTTAGTACTCTTTTCAGTTTCATGTTTAGTTCATGTCTCTTAGTTCCTTTCATATTTGTACATATTTGTATGATTCATGAATTTAGTTTAGTTATGCATATCTGTCTGGAGTCAGTCAGTCCGTTAGTTTTCAGCTTCAGATGTTCAGTATTTGAGGTTTCAATTCCCTTCCCCCAGTTTTCAGTATGTTTAGTCTACATTCGAGGACGAATGTTCCCAAAAGAGAGATATTGTAATACCCTAAGGGTTCCTAAGACTATATGAGGATTGGAAATGAGTTCAGTAGAAAATCTATATTTTTGTCTCAGTACGACTCAACCTACGAGTCGTAGGTTGGTAGTACGGATCGTTGGACGACCCGTGGACCAGGTTAGAGATTTTTATTTCCCAGACCACGAGTCCCCACTATGAGTCGTAGTAAGTGGGTACAACCCGTGATGAGGAGTCGTAGCAGGTCTTCGGAATTATCTAGTGATTGATGGTACGGGTGATGGTACGACTCGTACGATTGTGTTACAGATCATAGTAAGATTCATGGAAATATGCAGAGGGTTGGAGGTTTTGGACCTGATCAGTATGGGAGGATACCACGAGTCTTAAGAGGATTGTACGACTCATGGAACGATTCGTGACAACTGATAGATCAGTTTTTTCTGGCGAATTCATTAAGGGTATTTTCGTGAATCCTAAGCTCCTAAGCCCTAAATTATGTCGTTTTAAGCCCTGAAAGGAGTGAATTAGGGGAATTTGACCTATTATAATTCATCCAACTCCCATGCATGCAAGTTTAGAGGGTTCTATTGAAGATCACGCTTAGAAATCCTCCAAATCTCTTAGGCTTTTAAAGTCAAGATAAGAATCAGTTTACCCAGGTATGTAGGGCCATGAATGAGAGTTTTGTTTCACTCTCATGCACAAATTTCTTCTCAAGTTCATGAATTTAAGTGTTGATTCAATTGATAATCCTATGGGATTTTATCTCAGTTTCATAAAATTCTCTATGATATATTTATGGGTCGATTCTCCTCATGTTACAAAGTATATTTTAAGATCTATGCATATTTTATACCTATTATGATTATTAATTCATGATTTCAAATTTTAGAAAAATTATGCCTAATTATGCAAGCTTCATGAAAAATCATGTTTATGATTCTATTATGATGTTGATTCTCATAAGCCTACAATTATGATTTATGATTTAGATATAATTTCCTACAAGTACTCTTCATTAATTTATTAATCTCAAGGATGGTGATCTTGTCAAGTATGTATGTTCTTCATGATTTATGAGTTTATGGTTTTGGCTGACTCACGGCCCCTTATTTCATGGCTAATCATGTATCTCAAGTATGATCAAGTATGTTATGATTTAAATAGCCATAAACTTCATGTATGACTTCACGATTATTATATGAGCCTTTATGTGCATGTTTTTGGGAAACGTGTCTAGCACCGAGTAGATTTAGCATTCAGGTAATCTTCGTGGTTTCAGAACTAAGCGTCAATGTAGATTTATATTTATGGACTCTAGGTGGGTCTCTATTAGTGATATCATTCCATTTACGTTCTTTTCCTGGCAAGCCCGGGATGGCTCTTCCCACTTGAGCGAGAAAATCAAGGAATCATGTAAGCTCTATCATGACGGTGTCGGTTAAGACGAGTCTTCTCATTATTCCTTATGTTTTATGCATGATCACGATTACGATACCTTGGCTCCAGTTATGTTTTACAAGGTTTCTCTTATGATTACGATTATGACTAGTTTATGAATGGTTTTTAAAACCTTGAGCCCTCATGTTTATGTTATGATTATCACTTCATGTTTGAAGTGTCCTACTCTTATAAACTCTTATGTATTTTATTAGTCCATTTTTATCTATCTTGCATACTCAGTATATTCAAAGTACTGCTCGCATACTCTATACTGTATCATTTCATGATACAGGTTCGAAAGATCAAACTCAGTCACACTATTAGTCCTGCTTCCATATTAGTCTTGTTAGNGATTCATGTGTATCAATACGGAGTCAGTCTGGAGTTAGTCTGGATTTCATGATACAGGTTCGAAAGATCAAACTCAGTCACACTATTAGTCCTGCTTCCATATTAGTCTTGTTAGCCAGTGTTGGTGAGTCCTCATCTTCCGAGTACATTCAGCTTAGTTTGTTATTCTTTTATGTCAGTTAAAGACTTTTTTCATGCTAGTTTGGGATGTTGTCTCATCAGCTAATCAATTATGTTAGAGGCTTTTTAGACAATATGTGAGAATTCAGCTTGTCAGTGTTGATTCGGTTTATGATTACTACATGTGTAGACTTCTGCTTATTCATGTTCAATTTATCAATTTTCGCTAATTTATATTATTTAGCCTCTATGTTCATGTCATGGGTCAATTTGCAGCCATTCGTGATTTTAGGTCCCGCGTATCGGTCTGAGGCCTCAGCTCGGATCGTGACAATTAATCCTTTTATTAATAATTTTCTATGATTACGTATACAGAAAGAAAAAATAATAGCAAAAATTACATGAAGACTCATACAATTTTATGTATTTGAGGTAAACGGATCAATTTTATATTTTTGATTTATATTTCTTTTTTTTTAGTTTTTTAAAAATATTTTAAAGAAGAAGAAAGTTATGAAACTATATGTCAAAAAATACTTTTTTTCTCCTTTTTTGTGATGTTCTTCTAATAAAAAAATAATAATATCTCCTAATATTTTATGTATTTCTCTCTTGTATTTAATGTATTTACAAGGAGTAACTACTCATAACTCACACCTCTTTAATTTCTACTCTTAATAATATTCATAACTCTCAAATTTTAAATTGTAAAACTTTAATTTATAAATTTGTGAAATCTTATGGCATTTCTCTATTTTGTCTATATTAATTCTTTTTTCTTATTTTCTCCGTTTATTTTTTTATTTTTATAAATGAATCAATGCATAATGATTAATGTCTAACTAAATTATCTATTGAAATTATCTACAACTCATTCTTTATGTTTGTGTATAACTTCTACTTTTAAATACTATATTCATAACTCCAGTAGGTTTCATTTTCATAATTCTTAAAAATATTTATTTGATGGGTAAAAAATATAGTAAATAAATTTAATAATAAAGACACAATGTAGAAGTTAGAATTCCATTTTTAAAAAACCAGTGTTTGCATAAAATAAATTAAATAAAAAGTATCATTTTCAACTTAAAATGCAATAGATTGTTATTTTAAAATATGACATCTTATTTCATTAACTTCACAATTCATACACCTTATTTTTTTATTCTACTATGTAC
>JACEIK010007614.1:9691-24117 GCA_018107945.1 Datura stramonium | reverse complement strand
GAGTATTTCGATGACCACCCCTAGACTTAATTAAACTTTATCAAAAAAGTCTAAATCAACACTTGTGAAAGTTAATATCACACTTGAACTTGATAATTAGATGAATTGATCCAGTCCCTGTGGGTTTGACATCCGGCTCTTAAAAAGGGCCACTGTATTACTTGTAAGACCACGTACACTTGCGTGTGCGCTGCTGCGCAGTCTCAACAATATGCCTCCCAATGCACGAGAAGTAGTGGCTGGGAAATCAAAGTTAGAGAGCATGATGGCAGAGATGCTGAAAAAGGTGAGGTCCACTGATGATCAATTGAAGGAAATCTGTGGTTACATATCAAGTATGGGTCAGAGAGTGGAATCTCATACGAGAGCCATCATGCAAATTAAAATGCAGATTGGGCTACTGTCAGCAACACTGAACCCTAGACAAAAGGATACACTACCTAGAAACACCTTTCAAAAGCCAAAGAATGATGGCCACTGCATGGTGGTGATGACTAGTAGTGGTAAGACCACAGTTAACCCCCCTTTTTTGGTTGTGGTTGAATGGATGAAAGAGAGAATAATTGAGGAGAATGAGAAGAGTTCTGAGATGGAGAATGCTGAGTTGCCAGAGGCCTCAATAGGTGAGAAAGAACCTGATTTTGATCAAGGAGCGACTCCAATGTACAAAGCTATCCCTCAACCACCGCCACCGTTACCCCAAATAATTAAGAAAAAGGTGGAAAATGGTAAGTTCCAAAAATTCCTATCAATGCCTAAATAATTATCTGTGAACATACAATTTGTTGAGGCATTGGAACAAATGTTGGGATATGCTAAGGTTATGAAGGACTTGGTGACAAAGAAGAGGTCTGTAAACTATGAGCTGGTATATAATGTACATCACTGTAGTGCCATAGCTACACGGGTTCTGGCTCAAAAAAAGGAAAATCCGGGTGCTTTCATATACCTTGCAACATTAGCAATGTCGAGTTCGCAAGGGCACTTTGTGATTTGGGAGCGAACATCAACCTGATGCCCTTGGCAGTGTTCAAGAAATTGGGTTTAGGATCCCCCACACCAACTACTATGCGGCTACTGATGGCCAATAGAACTGTGAAGAAGCCAGTGAGGATCCTGTTCGATGTGCTTGCTAAGTAGACAATATCATATTCACAGCAGACTTCGTGATATTAGATTGCAAGGTTGATTATGAGGTCCCCATCATTTTTGGGTGACCATTCCTTGCAACTGGGAGGGACTTAGTAGATGTAGAGGCGGGCCAATTGAAGTTCTGACTGAACAAAGAAGAGGTCACCTTCAATATCTGCCGGTCAATGCAGCAACCGGAGGAATTTGTGTAGTCTCAGCACTTGATGATGAATCTGAGTCACTTGATGAATATGAGTAGTCAAGATACTTGCATCATGCCACGACGTTAAATTAGGTGCTTCTTAGGAGGCAACCCAAGTGGTGGCTTGGTAAATTCTGAGTAACCGGGCCACCTACTTCATGCCGATATGTTAAATCGAGGGCTTCTTGAGAGGAAACCCAAGTAACTTAACTGATGTGTCTTTAGTGTGCAGGGAAGTAAATATAGGTGGCATAAAACTACTGAAAAAAGCAGCCACTACAGCTCTCAGTACGACTCGTGACAGCATTATACAAACCATAGCCGATGATGTGGTGAGAATCAGAGAGGTGTTTCAGTAAAGGAGTTCAGGATACGGTTGCTCTTACGACTAGTAACTCAACTATACGGGTCGCAGTACTTACTGTGCCTATGAACCATGCAAGCTTTGCAAGGTAAAGACCTACGCGTCATCATACGGAGCATACCTACATGGTATGAGTCGTAAGAGGCTCTCGTAGGTCCCCAGGTATGTTTATAACTCTCTGAAGTACGGCTCCGAGGGACGAGTCGGTGGACCTTCCTACGACTCGTGGTACGATTAGTGATGGGTCAAAATCTTTGAAATAACCCGAATCGGCCCAGGTTTTCAAATCTGCCCCCTCAGTTATTTAAACTGCAAACCTCATAATACCTCTCTTCTCTACAGGTACAATGTCGATGAAGCAAAGCATCCAAAGCAACTGCCCGAAGAACATTACATGTTAAAACATATGAGTCTAAGCCTAAGCAAGCAGGCAACTCCCCTAGTGGTTTAGTTAAGGAGTAGTAGGTTAATACATCATACACCGACGGAATCCAAATCACTAGGGTGAAGACTAAAGAACAAGCCATCGTAGCTACTGTCACATCTGTCGAAGCTCCCCAGTCTGAAAAGGGTGCTAAAGAAGGCAATTAGGAGTCGAAAAGCTGCTCAAAGGCAGAAGAAGGGTCCGAGGAGACGCAATCCGGAGAAGCAAGTCACAGTTCTGAGTCTAAAGAGGAGGCTCTTGACGCTGAGCAGTAGCAGATCCTGCCTAGGGAGAGTCATACCATCCGGTGGAGAGTGCCAGGAGCACAGGAAATTTATGAACAAGGAATTTCTCTCACCGCCAAAAACAAACCTGGATGGATCATCCAAGAAAAACTGCAGATCCGTACCAACACATTGAATGAAGTAGAGAAGATGAAGTGGATATTATGCTTTTATGGGCTCGAATGGATGGACAGGACTCTGAACCAGTAAACTTCAGAGATACTCTGAGAGTTCTACGTCAACTACTTAGCGACCATGTATGAAGAGGCAAAGAAGGGGCAGAAGGTGAAAGACCAACCCAGATTGGAGAGCATCATGGTCAGAGGGCGCGAGGTAGACATCTCTGAGAGGACTATCTCTCGGATCTTGTAGGGGCCCCAGCTCATACCTCCACATGCCACGCCAAAATATCAGTTTCGAGTGGAGGCACTAAAGTAACTTAGGAAGCTGGGATTGGTGGAGGGACAGAGGCGGCTATAATGGTTGGTGGGTGTGATAGCTGAGGACAAAGAGGAAGCTGAATGGGTCTCAGGTGGAAAGAAGGTTACCAAAAACTCAGTCAACTTCATAACTAAATCCTATTGGACAATAGTGCGCCACCGATTAGCACCTACGGTCAATGACAACACTCTGAGTGCAGACAGAGCAGCTTTGGTTGCATTCCTCATGTGCAGATACCCCATCAACATCCTGAGGATCATTGTAGAGGCAATATGAGATCGGGTGGTAGGATTAAGTACTACCATCCCCTTCCCGAGCCTCATTTTTAGATTATGCAAAGAGGCAGGAGTGCCAGTGCGACGAGGTGAGGAGCGCTTGATTGGAGGGAAGAGGATAGCAGATATTGGCTTAATCCAGGATGAAATGAACCTGGTGAGTAGAGTCTGACTTCCCTTAGCAGTTCCATAGACCCATCCAGCAGGGGGCGTACAGATGAATGCCCCCACCTCACAGGAGCTCACCGACTATAGATATCGGTCATTCAGAGGCAGCTCCTAGCACTTCTGCCACAACACTGCCTAGCCAGCCAGCTCATACTCCAGCAGGGTACGTCCTAGGGCCCATGCTTTTCTCTAAAAATTGACCATGAGGTTGACCATGGCCGAAAGAAAAATTCAGGCTACGATGGAGAATGTGAAGACATGGGTCAAAGAAGAAATTAACACAGCAGCACAGGCCTTACATGCTAGCCTGGACGGACATGGGAGCCTTTTCAACATGCGTATGGTGGAGTAGACGGATACCAATAGTCTCCGTGATGAGTTGGGGGCTCTTCGGAGCCAAGTAGTTGAGTTTTCATCATCACAACTAGCAGTCATATCATCCCCCACTATTCCGGACCTTGATGAAGAGCCTGATGAGGAGATTGACTTAGTGGCTTATTGGGAGCCGATGATAGTTGCTAGATAAAAAGGGAAAAAAAGAGTCACTGAGGATGTTGGAGAAGAAAGTTTGAGGAAGAAAAGGAAGAAGGAAAGAATAGAATGGAAGTGGGCATAAGTAGAGAGCCTGTAGACTCATGACTCACATATGTCAGAGCTGCAGGAGCGAGCTAGAGAAGCAGGCAGCTCTACCATGGCTTAGCCCGAGCTTGCTAGTGGCAAGGACCCTTTGGGCAAACCACATTTAGCCTCAATCACCACAGAGGCCGTAGACCGACTGAGACTACTAAGGGGGTAACCACTCCCCCTATTGATACACCATCGAGTGCGCCGGCCACCGCTAGCGCCACGATTGCAACGGAGGTACCTCCTCCACAGGATAACAGGAGGGCCTAGAGCGCCACAGGTATGTTCCCTTCCCTCTATTCTTGTAGTTCATGCTTTGGGGATGAAGCTCAATTTTCAAAAAGGGGAGGGGGTGTACTTGTGATTTTTGAGATTTTTGGTTTCGTCTGAGGGTTTTTCTTGACGTGTTTCTTTTTCCTCTAGCATGCTATCCAGTAGAACTGGTATGTTTAGGATTTTATATTTTTATTTTGTGCTTTTTGTTCAATTAGAAAATAACTAAGGAGTACTCAACCAATGAAAGTGCACCAATTTTGAATTTTTGAAAAAAATTGACCCTGTTTAAAATTTTCTATGCTTTAGCTATGTATTTGTGACTACATGCATGATTTTTGTGGATCTTTTGATGTCATTTAGTTTATTAGCAAGAGTAGTCTTGTTAATACATGCATAAACTATACAGATAAAGTGAATATAAGTCTTGTGCCATTAGTGAGTGAGGTTGGATACTTGTCTGGTTGGTCTTTGCATAGGCTAAGGATGGTTGGTTATGATATGATCACAGGACGACTTTTGTTGAGCTCACTTTTATCCTAAAGGACCCTACAAAAATCATATGATTCTCTTGATCCCAATTTTGAGCCTTTAATAGACCATTTTTCTTTGACTAACCAATAAACTGTACCCACTTTTATAATGAACCTGTTTGGCCCTGATCCTTCCTTGGACATTGTGAACCTCAACATAGGTAAAATGCCTAAGTTGAGGGTGGCTAGAGTAGGGGTGCATAAATTGTGGGAACGAGAAAAAAGGAAAGAAAAGATAAAAGGTTAAAAATGAGGTGTGGTGTGACAGAAAAAAATAAAAAAATAAAAGATGAAAAAGTTGAAATCTTGAAAAAGTGTCACAACTCGAACGTACACCCGGATCATAGACTCAGGTCAAGGAGCCTCGAGGGACCCCAAGTCGACCCATGGCATGAGCATACATCTAATCCCAATCACATGAGTAGAAGACTTAGCATAAAAAGAACGTAATCATGACATAATAGAAGGAAAAGATAAACTAGACTCATACAATACGGATGATTACTACTTGTAGTCTGATAAGCCTCTAATCATGAAAAGACGGGTTGATGGGATAACTCCCCAACTAACCCAGCAATCCTAAAACTGAAAGAAAAACACAAAGTCTGAATACATAGCCCTTGGAACATGAGGACTCACCAAATATGCTGAGAACAACTCCGATATAATCTACAGGTGAGGGTGAGCCAAAGAGCTGGGGCTTGTATCATGAAATGATACAACATAGAAAGTATGCGGTTTATACGTGGAATACACTGAGTATGCAAGGTAAGTAAAACGGAAAAATAAAACATAAATAAAATTCATAAATAATTATAAAAGTAGGACATCATGCTCGTATCGTAAATCATCATAATATGTCATAAGGCTCAAGGTTTTCAAAACGTTCATAACATAAACATAGTCATAAACATAGTAGAAGAGATTTACTTTACAAGACTTGAGCCAACATACAAAATCATAACATGCATAAATCATGAGGAATAGTGGGAGATTCTCTTAACTGACATACTCCATATGAGCATACATGAAGCTCGACTTGTAACTCTAGTCGGGAGGGTGTTCGTACCTTGCCAAGGGTAGGACCATGAAAGTGTGATATCACCATGAAAAAAGGATCATTTGGGTCGGGGACATTCATTAAAGAGGTCCCAACATACCTACGGTGGCACGTAGTTCGTGAGATCCGAGGCTTAACCTGAGCCTCGAACCTACTCGGTGTTCGATACTACTCCCAAAACATATATAGTGCTCATAGTATAACATGAATGAATTTATGGGCTAGTTAAATCATGATAATCATAATCATGCTTGAACATAAGTGAACCAGCCATGACATGAGGCCCGTGAGTCTGCCAAAACATAATTCATGATTCATAGGTTTCATACATACTCGTAGATCATGCATATAGATTGAATTCCATAAAATCATATGGGTAACATAATAAATTCATGATTTAAATCATAATTCATGCTGGGTTTACAAATATAATCAATGGGTAAATAGATCATAAATAAATTCATCATGGGCATGCATAATTAGGCTTAAATACATAGCTAGGCTGCCATGAAACGGCCTTATTGCGTTAGCATACCAGGAATGGATGTTGGCATGGCACCTGTAGGGTGTGGCATAGTTCCTAGCATGCAGNGGTAAATAGATCATAAATAAATTCATCATGGGCATGCATAATTAGGCTTAAATACATAGAAGTCAAAATTGATAAAATTATAAATTATTTAAATAATAAAAACTGATTAAAACCCATAGATTATGATAAGATTTTAAAATCACAAAACCCATAATCAAATCACTAGAGTTTAAGTAAATCAAATTCAAAATCCCATGAGTTTTTGTTGAAGTTTTAGTAAAAATCATAGAGGAGGAACATGGGTGTGGAAGAGATCACCCATTGATAGCCTTACATACCTGGGATTATTTGATTATTAACTTCCCTTGATTACCCAAGAATGAAATTGGAAGAATTGAAGAGAAAAGCTTAAAATCTCCTTCACCTTTCACTATTCTTGCATGCATGAATGAGAGTTTAGAATAGGTCATTTTCTTAAAAATCCATCCTTCCCAAACCAAAATGACGTAATTTAGGGCCTCATATCGTGAAAAAGTCAAAATTACCCTTAATGAACCTACCCTGAAATCTAACCAGATGGAACCCCGGGAGAACACTAATGGGTCGTTATAACTAACAATGACTCGTCATGTCAGTCGTCGTATGCACTGCTAAAAGTCTACTTTCGAAACTGACCAACGGATGGTCAGGACGACTCGTCTTATCAACCAATGATCTGTTACTTCGTCTGTGGTTTGGTCATGGACCTTGACATCTCATCTTCTAACGGGCCACACCACGACTCATTACACCAAACGAGGAGTCGTTGCTTCCCTTTCGTCAAGCCCACTGGAAACCTTATCCTCAAACCAGAACCACAACCAACGATCCGTTATATCTCCTGACGGGTCATAGGGAGACTCGTTATAGCCCACCTGAAGAACCCAGCTTCCTCTAATGACTATTAACAACGACTTGTTGTTTCCCACAATGAGTTGTCATGTTGCCCGCAGTCTGCACCGTCACCCAGCCTAATCTCAACCAATGACCCGTTACAACGACACGTGGTTTGTTGCCAAGAGTTGTACCTTGGCTCGTCTTGAGAGATTTTTCCTAATTTTCTACAGTTTTCAACTTTTCTCTTCCGGGTCTATTCCTGTGCACTTTCGGAGTATTACAATATCTCCCCCTTAATAACATTCATCCTTGAATGTTAGAAACAAGAAGAAATCAAAGACATACAATTATCTTACTCAAATACTGATCATTTTGAACAGAAATTTTATGGAATGACTATCTCCGATTCATAAAACATAGTTGAATGTATCTATGCTTCACAAACACATTCATACACATAAAAGAAACTTGAACACATGAACTGGACATTAAAACTAGATAGAATAACATGTAAATCTGATACCCAAGTCGGAACTAAGACGGTAGAGAATAAATGTGGGTATTTAGCCATCATATCTGCTTCGGCTTCCTACATAGCTCCCTCAACATGCTGTTTTTCTCCATAAAACCTTAACTAAAGCTACTTCCTTGTTCCTTAGCTTACGGAATTGATGATCTAATATTTCCACTGGGACTTCTTCATAGCTAAGGCTGTCTTTTACACCGACACTGTCAACCGGAACTACTAAAGATGGATCTCTCAAACACTTCTTCAAAAGTGACACATGAAACACGGGATGTATAGAAGACAACTCTGATGGAAATTCCAGCTCATACGCCACCTTACCAACTCTTCTCACAACTCGGTAGGGGAAACATATCGGGGATTGAGTTTCCCTTTATTTCCAAACCGCATGACTCCATTCATGGGAGATACCTTGAGAAATACCCAGTCGTCCATATCAAACTCTAGATCCCTTCTCCTCACATCAGCATATGATTTCTGACGACTCTGAGCGATTTTCAACCGGTCCCTTATCATCTTGACCTTTACCATGGCCTCATGAATCGAATCAGGTCCTATCACGGGTTTCTCACCAACCTCAAACCATCTGATAGGCAACCTATACCTTCGCCCGTAAAGAGCCTCGAATGGTGCCATTTGGATACTAGAGTGATAAATATTGTTATAAGCAAACTCAATCAAGGGAAAATGATCGTCCCAAATACCATTAAAATCCATAACACATTCCTCACCAAGTCCTCAAGCATCTGGATTGTTTTTCCAGCTTGTCCATACATTTTCGTATGAAAGGTCGTGCTGAGCTTGACTTGAGTCCCAAGTCCTTTCTAAAAGCACCGCCAGAACTGGGAGGTAAACTAAGTACCTCGGTCTGAGATAATAGACAAAGGCACTCTATGAAGTCAAACCAACTCCTGAATATGCAATTTTGCATAAGTATCCGCTAAATCCATGGTCTTGACCGGTAGAAAGTATGCAGCCTTGGTTAACCTATCTACCACTACCCAAATGGAATCATAGTGTCATCGAGTACGAGGTAGGCCTATAATGAGTCCATCTGAATCTCTTCCCACTTTCATGTGGGAATGCTAATATCCTGAAGTACGCCTCCCGGCCTTTGATGCTCGACTTTCACTTGCTGATACTTTGGATATATGGCTACGAACTCTGCAATATCCTTTTTCATACCATCCCACCAATAGATTTCCTGCAAGTACCGGCACATCTTAGTGGATCAAATACCGAACGCACACCCGAACCGTAGACACGGGGCAAGGAGCCTCGAGGGGTCGACTCATGGCATGAGCATATCTCTAATCCCAATCACATGAGTGGAAGACTTAGCATAAAAAGAACACAATCATGACATAATAGAAGGAAAAGAAAAACTATACTCATACAATACGGCTGATTACAACTTGTAGTCTGATAAGCCTATAATCATGAAAAAATGGGTTGATGGGACAACTCCACAACTAACCCAACAATCCTAAAACTGAAAGAACAACTTAAAGTCTGAATACATAGCCCTCAGATCATGAGGACTCACCAAGTATGCTGAGAACAACCCCGAGATAATCTACGGGTGAGGGTGAGCCTAAGAGCTAGGGCCTATATCATAGAACGATAAAACATAGAAAGTATGCGGTCAGTACGTGGAATGTATTGAGTATGCAAGGTATGTAAAATGGACATTTAAAGCATAAATAAAATTCATAAATGATTATAAGTGGAGGACGTCATGCTCGTATCGTTAATCATCATAACATGTCATAAGACTCAAGGTTTTCAAAAAGTTCGTAACATAAAAATAGTCATAATCATAGTAGAAGAGCTTTACTTAATAAGACTTGAGCTAGAATATATAATCATAACATTCATAATTCATGAGGAACAGTGGGAGATTCTCTTAACTGACATACCCCATATGAGAACACATGAAGCCAACTTGCAACCCTAGTCGGGAGGGTGTCCGTACCTTGCCAAGGGTAGAACCTTGAAAGTGTGATATCACCATGAAGAAAGGTCCATTTGGGACGGGGAAAGTCAGGAAATGGGTCCAAACATTCCTATGGTGGCACGTAGTTCATGAGATCCAGGGATTAACCTGAGCTCCGAACCTACTCGGGGTTCGATACTACTCCAAAAACATATATAATGCTCATAGTATAACATGCATGAATTCATTGGCTAGTTAAATCATGATATTCATAAACATGCTTGAACATACGTGAACTAGCCATGACATTAGGCCCATGAGTCAGCAAAAATATAATTCATGATTCATAGGTTTCATACATACTCGTAGATCAGGTATATAGCTTGAATTCCATAAAATCATATGGGTAACATAATAAATTCATGATTTAAATCATAATTCATGCTGGGTTTAAAAATATCATTGATGGGTAAATAGATCACAAATCAATTCATCATGGGGCATGCATAATTAGGCTTAAATATATAGAAGCTGAAATCGATAAAATTATAAAAGATTTAAAAAATAAAAACCAATTAAAACCCATAGATCATTATAAGATTTTAAAATCAAAAAACCCATAATTAAATCACTAGAGTTTAAGTAAATCAAATTCAAAACCCCATGAGTTTTTGTTGAAGGTTTAGTAAAAATCATTTAGGAGGGACATGGGTGTGTAAGAGATCACCCATTTATAGCCTTACATACCTGGGTTTATCTGATTCTTAACTTCCCTTGATTACCCAAGAATGAAATTGGAAGAATTGAGGAGATAAACTTAAAATGTCCTTAGATCACCTTTCACTATTGTTGCATGCATGAACGAGAGTTTAGAATAGGTCATTATATTAAAAACCCATCCTTCCAAAGCCAAAATGATGTATTTTAGGGCCTCATATCTTGAAAAAGTCGAAATTACCCTTAATTAACCTGCCTTGAAATCTGGTCAGATGGAACCCACAAATAGCATTAGCTGGTCGTTAGAAATAACAACGACCCATCATGTCACTCGTCGTATGCACTGCTGAAAGTATACTTTCGAAACTAACTAATGGACGATCAGGATGACTCATCCTATCAACCAATGATCTTTTACTTCGTCCGTGGTTTGCTCATGGACCTTGACATCTCATCTTCTAACGGGTCACACCATGACTCGTTACACCAAATGACGAGTCGTTGCTTCCCTTCTTTCAAGCCCACTGGAAATCTTATCCTCCAACCACAACCACAACCAGCGATCCATTGTATATCCTAACGGGTCATTGGGAGACTCTTTATAGCCTACTTGAAGAACCCAGCTTCCTCTAATGACTGGTAATAATGACTCATTATTTCCCAAAATGAGTCGTCATGTCGCCCATTGTATGCACTGTCACCCAGCGTAATCTCAACCAACAAATCATTACAATGACTCGTGGTTTGTAACCACGAGTCGTTACCTTGGCTCATGCTGAGAGATTTTTCCCAATTTTTTGTAGTTTTCAACTTTTCACTTTCGGATCTATTCCTACGCACTTTCGGGGTATTACAAAAAGAAAGTTAAAAAGAAAAATTAAATTCTTGAAAAGTTTAGAAATACACCACACCCATACAAATGCACACAAAATAGGTGAAAAGGGAGGAAAAGGAATAAAAAGAAAAGAGGGTGAAATAGGTGAATGGTGAAGCCAATGTATGTAGTGACAAAGAAGGGATAGTCACTCAAAAATCTCTCATATTTATCATTTCCAGCTCTAAAGCCATATTACAAGCCATAACAAGTCCTATAGTGATCCTAATCTGACCATCTGACAGACTGAAGCGGAGAAAATAAGGACAAGCCTATGGTATCTGATACACAGTACTTGAAACTTCTTTCTGAGAGTGAGAGTCTCGCTTGTTTAGTCCCATGCAGTATTTAACATTATATCTGTGAGTGGGGACTTCATTCTTTGTGAGGGTAAATGGGTTATGTTTACTTTTACCATTGGTCTATGCCACAAGCATCGGTGATGACTTGATTTCCTGTTGATAGCTAGATGATATGTTTTGATCCATGTTTAGCATGTTTTGTGGTTTCTTGTAGTACATTAGCTGATATTTGTTCATAGAAGAAGGGTCAAAAGTTGTTGAATGTATTGTGCAAGTTTTGTTTGCTATTATTAGCTATAGTATCCTAGGTTTATTTTCTAGTTGAGCATCGTGTTTAGTTTTTTTCTTATCTTTTCCTGAGGACATGCAAAAGTCTTAAGTTGAGGGTGTTGATGAGCTGTTAGTTTACAACACTTTCGACGCTTAAAACTAAGAAATTAGCATGGACTTAGGTGTGTTTATGTAGATATAACACAATTTTTCTTTGATTACAGGACAAATAGGTGTTGGAGCAAGAATGTGCAAAAGATAGCCTAAAAGTGTAGAAAATGGACTAAACACACAAGTCTTAGTACGAGCCATATGTTGATGCTATGAGCCATATTGAATACCGTGAAAAGTTTCAGATGGCTAAGTTGTGAAGNTCAAACTGCAAAGCATACTCACGTACGCTCCTCGCCCCCCCGTGAAAAGTTTCAGATGGCTAAGTTGTGAAGAGTGCATCCTACGACTCTCAGTATGAGTCGTACAACGCTTGTATGAGCCGTAGAATTGAGTCGTGGAAATATTTAGAAGAATTGCACAAGAGGCTGACTCCTGACACAAACAGACAGTACATTTATATGCTACCATTCTGCTTTTTCACAAACAAAATCGGAGCGCCCCATCGAGAGACACTTATCCAAACAAACCCTTTACTAAGTATCTCTTACAACTATTCCTTGAGTTATGTCAACTCAACAGGTGCCATTCGATACGGTGGAATAGAAATGGGTCTAGTCCCTAGATCTAAATCCATTTAGAAATTAATATCACGATTCGGCGGTATGCCATACATATCTATAGGGAACACCTCTAAAACATACAAATGACTAGGATCGACTCTATGGAAGGACCCTCGGAACTAGTATCTTGAATATGTGCTTGATACGCTGAACAATCCAGCTCTATTAACTTACGTGCATGAATATAAGAGATGACTTTCTTAAGAGCAAGGCTACAATTCCCTTTCATTTCCAATCTAGATGACAAGGGGCCTGATATAGTAACAGTCTTAGCATGGAAATCTAGAATGGCATGATAAGGGGACAACCAACTCATTCCCAGAATCACATCAAAATCAACCATGTCCAAGATCACTAAGTCCACTAGAGTGTCAAACACCATGAAATCAATCATACAATCATGAAAAACCCTATCCACTACCACAGAATCCCCAATAGGAGTAGACATATGGATAGGAGTATCAAGAACATCATAAACAAGATCCAAACCCAATGCAAAGTAAGCAGACACATAGAAAAATGTAGAACCTAGATCAAATAATGCAATAGCCATTTTTTCGGACATGAAGATCGTACCTATAATTATAGTGTCTAAAGCCTCTGGGTTGGGCCTACCAGGAAAAGCATAGAAGTGGGCTTGGTTACCTGGCTGCGAACTGCCCCAGTTGGGCTGTGCCACCCCTCTACCTGACTAGGTTCCACCCCTACTCACCTGAGAACCTTCTCTACTCAGCTACGGACCACCTCTAACAGCTGACTGACTTCCTCACCCGAGTTGTGGATGATCTCTGCTGAGTGCACTGCCTCTTCTTTTGGCAGGGGTCGAAGCTCGAAGAGCTGGGTGTGGAATGATTTGTCCATCCTGGCTAAACCTGGGAAACCATTTGATAATATGGCCATACTCCCCATATTCGTAGCATACCTTCTCGATCATTGGCCTCTGAGCTGGAATAGAAAAATTAGGACCATCCTCGAAGTCTAAGAAAACAAGTTGAGTACCCCCGACTAAACCTGCTAGTTGGGGAGTATTTCCTGACGGAGCTCTGCTGACACCTGCATAGATGAATGAATAGGACGCCTAGAGAAACCCTGTGGTACCGAAGTCGTAACAACAAGGCCACTATAGGAACCCACCCTCCGAGCCTTCTTCTCGGCATTCTTTGCATATGCCTCCTGTTTCACACTATCTATATTCTTCACATATTGTACCACCTCCTAAAAAGTTTTACTTGAGGAGACCATCTGAAGGGCTGATAACTGAAGACCCATATTCAATCCTTTAACAAACATCCTGATTCTCTCTCCTATGTATGCAGTAGGGGTAAAGCATACTTGGATAGTTAGAATCGGCCTCGTAGGATACAATAGAATAGCTCCTCTACTCAATGGTGCTAAACTCATCCCGTCTGCTACCTCTCAATGTACGGGGTACATATTTCTCCAGAAATGTGGAATATAATTGGGTCCAAGTCAGCGGTGGTGACCTACTAGTCTACACTCCACAAAAGCTCTCCACTAGAGAATTGCATCACCCATTAGCTGGAAGGTGAAGAACTCCACTCCATACTTCTCCATTGCCCCCATTTTGTTGATCCTTTCATGGAAGTCGATAATAAACTCATATGCGTCCTCTGCCTCAGTACTGTAGAATGTGGGAGGCTTTATCTTGGTGAAACTCGAGAACAATTCGTGATCTTCCCTTGTCATCATAGGAACAACCACTGGCCTAGGGAGCATGATTGCCTTAGAAATGTTACCAATACGAGGAGCCACCTTAGCCGCATATTGAATCCTTGATTACTTCCCGACAAGAGTTGTTGGTGCTGCTCCATTTCCAACTGAAATAAATAAACAAGGCCCTCGAATGATGAGGACTCACA
>JACEIK010007613.1:21359-51151 GCA_018107945.1 Datura stramonium | reverse complement strand
TTAACAAATTAAAATATTTAAAAGGTATATAAAGAAATTACAATAAAAAAGACTTAGTTAATTTTCGAAATTTCAACTGTGTCGCATAAATTAAAAGGAGGCAACAGTTCTTTATCCCTTAAAATGGTGACTTTCATCTTTTTTATCTTACAAAAACTTCTAAATTAGACTAATACTACTACTTAGCAAAGAAAATATTTTTAGGAAAGCTAATGACATTAAGGAAGATTATTCTTGAAAAAAATAGTGTTAGGTTGGAGATAATTGCCAGTTGTAGTACTATTAGACTACTGACTAGTTGACTCGGCTAGCGTGTGGCAGTAGTAAGATTGTGGGCATGTTGTCCTTGTCACTTGGCTTCCGGGGCATAAATCAACATGTAATGGAATAAGGTGGAAACAAGGTGTTGTCAAAGCCAAGGTGCGCACAATGGCACCAAGGCATGGCACCGAAGCGGCAAGTAAGGGCCAAGGTCTTGGGTGTGGCAAGGCGGCTTGGTGAGGACTTGACGAGGTATAGCAAAACAATGCCATAAGGGCATGACATTGATGTTCAAAATAAGGCAGTGAACCTAAGACTGGAATGACTACGACAGCAAGGCATGGGGCATTGATGCCAAGACAAGGCAAGGCAGTGCACCTACGGCATTGACAGTGGAATTGACAAGGGGCATTGAGCGAGAGCAATGCCCAACAGTGGTGTACAAAGACAGGTTGTGGCAGGAACATGAGCTGCGAAGTCAACTAGCCAACGCAAGCACATGCAGGCGACGGTTACAAAATGCATGTTATGCACATGGCAGGCGATTGGGTGTTGGCTTGTTCAAATTTTGGCTGTGGCTAAGTTTAGGCGCCCGATTTTGAATTATTTTGAATTCCCCAAGCAGTTGTGGGTTGTCAAGTGCATAGCATAGGAATGACTGAGTGGGTCAAGTGTACCTATGAACTGGCGCCACATGTCGGCAGGGAGCTGGCACACAAAAATTATAAGTGTGCGACCTATATTCATGGGCAAAAACGGATTGTGTGTCTAAGAATTGAGGGCAATACTTGTGAGGCATAATCTAAGAAAGGTCTAGAGAGATCTTTGTACCTAGGGGTGGTATGAAATTGTAAAGTGTTCTTGTATTCACTTAATAATATGAGTTGAAAATGGGGTGTCATGTAAATTTGTGCCTCATTATTTTGTCCCTTACATTTATTTTATTCCAAAATTGCTGCATAAATTCGAATTACGAACCAAACAACCTAAAATTTGGCTAAGTGTTGGAACAGGCTGAGTTGGCAGGGGTGCTGACTGCCAGGCAGGGACAAATCTCGTACTGCCAAGTGTCTAAAACTCACCCCTGTCTCAACTGATATCAGAGCATGTCAGGTTGTTCGTGACTTGAAAAGATGGTGACCAATGTTGAAATACGAAAAAAAATTTCTCTTTTGGAGGCCCTTGGCGGTGTGACGGACGAGGATGACCAGGATCTGAGTCTAGTAGACTTCATGACCCATACACAGGCTGAACATAGAATTGGCACAGTTTTGTGAAACTATGCAAGCCCAACTGACCGAAATGCTGAATTTTCGTGAGGTTGCTAGCACTAAGATTGAGGATTTGAAGAAGGAAAATGAGCTGCTGTGGAGCGTTGTTGGCAACGTTGAAGGGAGGCAGACCGTCCCAAAGTTAAAATATCGGAGCCTAAAGAGTTTGATGGGTGCAAGGAGTGCCAAAAAACTCGAGAATTTTCTGTAGGATATGGAGCAGTACTTTCATGCCGCCCATGTGCCGAACGAGGACAAGATGTCTATCACCATAATGTAGTTGGCAGATGACGCTAAATTGTGGTGGCGTACGCGCATGGCAGATGATGTAAGTGTTGGGCGTCCGAGGATTGACTCGTGAGAAGTGCTGAAAAAAGAGTTGAAGGATCAATTCTTTCCTAGCAATGCGAGCTGGATTGCTAGGGACCTCTTGAAAAAACTAAGGCAAATTGAATCGATAAGGGAGTATGTCAAACACTTTACTTCCTTAATGCTGGATATTAGAAACATGTCCAAGGAAGACAAGCTACAATAATTTCCTCTATGAACTGCAAATGTGGGCACACAATAAACTAAGAATGCAGAAAATTAAAGATCTTCCTAGCACCATTGTGGTCGCGGATGCATTGACAGATTTCGATTGGGATGAGAAGATGTTGAAATTTCTTCAATTTCAAAGTCCAAAAATGGGAACAGGGACAAGGTGAAGGAATAGAAGAAATATTGCAAGGAACGTGCTATTGAAGAAAATAGCAAAGGGAAGGAAAAACAGGATGTCGGAACTCCCAAAGGAAAAGAGAAAACGGGAAAGTTTGGTAGTTGTTCTTTTTGTGATGGACCACACACACATGTCAAGGGACTGCCCAAAAAGGGCTAAACTTGTGAATGCTTTACTGGCCGAAAATGAGGAAAAAGCTCAACCAAATGAACAACTAATGGGTTTTCTTAGTCCATTATATGTGTTAAACAAGCAGCAAGTTAATGGGCTTCAAATCAGATCGTCGAGGGCGATGAATCCAACTGGTGGGGGTGGTCTGTTAAACCCCTGATTAGTTGACTCGGCTGGCATGCGACACTAGCAAGGTTGTGGGTATGTTGGCCTTGTCACTTGACATCCGCAGAGGCATAAATCAACATGTGATGGAACAAAGAGACAACAAGGTGTTGTTAAAGCCAAGGAGCGCGCAATAGCACCAAGGCATGGCACCGAAGTGGCAAGTGAGGGCCAAAGTCTTGAGTGTGGCAAGGCAACTTGGTGAGGACATGACGAGGTGTGGTGGCAAAACAGTGGCATGAAGGCATGGCATAGATATTCAAGACAAGGCATTGGACCTAAGACTGGAACGGTTAAGGCGGCAAGGCATGGCGTTTTGATGCCAAGACAAGGCAGTGTGCCGACGACATTGACCGAGAGCAATGCCCAACAGTGGTGCACAAAGACATGATGTAGCAGACACATGAGCTGTGAAGTCAGCTAGCCAACGCAGGCGACGTTTACAAAACGCATGACATGCACATGGTAGGCGATTGGGTGTTGACTTGTTCAAATTTCGGTTGTGGCTAAGTTTAGGCGTCTGATTTTAAATTATTTTGAATTTCCCAAACAGTTGTGTGTTGTCAAGTACATAGCATAGGAATGGCTGAATGGGTCAAGTGTACCTATGAACTGGCGCCACATGTCGACAAGGAGTTGGCACATGAAAATTATAAGCGTGCAACCTGCATTCATCAGCAAAAATGAATTGTGTCTAAGCATCAAGGGCAATACTTGTGAGACAGAATCTACAAAAATTCTAGGGAGATCTTTATACCTAGGGTGGTACGAAATTGTAAAGTGTTCTTGTATTCACTTAATACGAGTAGGAAACCAAATTTCCTGTAAATTTGTGTCATGTTATTTCGTACCTTACATTCATTTTATTCCACAAATTGCTGCCTAAAAACGACCAAGTAATTTCCCCATACATTGCTGCCTAAATTCGAGTTGTGAACAAAACAACCTAAAATTTGACTGTGTTGGAACAAGCTGAGTCGACAAGGGTGCTGACTGCCAGGAACAAACCTTGCACTGTTCACAAAGCTGACTGAGTGTCTAAAACTCGCCCGACTCAAGTACCACTATAGAGTATTAGAGTACATTGTATTAACGATCATATTTATCACAGGTAAAAAAAGAAGAGCCTGAAGATAAAGTAAGGCAGAGAAAATTTTAAGTATAGAAAACGGCGCGGTAGGACGGGCGGTGAATTAAAAACAGAAAATTATGCTATTCGATGCGGGATTAAGTCTTTGCGAGTTTAAGCAGGTTTGCCCCGTAACTGCCTCACCTCATTTGCCATCCCTAATTGTAGATTAGCTGTGGCTGGACCCACCTCCAGGTATCAGATTATCAAATGGGAACAATAAACTTTCAAAAAAGAGGTAGGTAGATTTAACATTTTAAGAAATTAACTAATCAATTTTACCCAGAAAAGGAAAAGAAGAGAAAAAGAATGGCGAAACTCTTGAGTGTTTTGCTCCAGTATACGAACGACTCTTCATAGTTGAGCATTTAAGAGGAGCCAACCTGGCTGCCTCAATGAGATGATTGTTGAGATGTACTGTGCACAGTTACAATAATTAGCAATTAATATGGAAAGAAAGACTTGATGGTACAGAGCAAAATCTCATATGTAATAATACTGGGAGGTGAAAATTTACAAGAAAAGACGGTACAATACCATATGATCTTGACCTAGCTATTTCTACCTGTCTTGTCTATGCTCTCTAGTCACCTGTTGCATAAGACAGCTCTATTGGCTCAACAAATTTTCCCAGCATCTGAGAGGAAATCATACTTGAGGAAACCAACTTGCACCACTTTCAAGGCACGTCACCACAAAACTCTCAGTTGATCTTAGGCTTGGGTCTTCGAGGCTTTAGCACAAACCAAAGAACAAATAAAACAACTAGGAAAGCAGGTATTGTTGTCATGTCAAACTCGACCTTAACTTTCCTTTGACGGGTACAATGTATTGGATGGAGACTGGCTAGAGTTGTATCAACATAATTTACAAACCTGCATAAGAGGAGAGTTTTAGCAAGCAAATTTAGAAAACACATCTGTTAAGTGAAAAGTGAACAACTTTTGGATGCCAAATGGAAGTTGCTGAATACATTCAAATGTAGTGGAAACACAGTATTCTATTATCTCAAATTGATTGCACATGTGAAAGTGGTGTCTAGAGATGATTGTCACAATATCAGTCGCACAACAAATGACAGATGCTAACCCTTTTGCTGCATCCTCTAAGGTATAAAGAAGTCTCAAGGCGTCCAGATAACGCAGTTCCCCACTGACAGTTGAAATCTGCGAGGGACCCATAACATGAAATAAATTGGTCAGGAAAATGTTTCATAAACAGGCGGAACTTATGACAACAAAACCCAACACATATCAAACTATTTCTTGCAAACACCATTCTAACTTATGCAGAAAATGCAGATAAATGAGAAGTGAAATAAGAAACAAATCAGTCTACCGAGCTTAAAATGATAGTGCACCAAGTGTTATTTTATCTGGAAAAAAAATAGTGCAATAGGTGTTTGGCAAAAATATTTGTGTATATTGTACTTATTAAAGATTGGTGAAAACTGTAAAGACTTACTCTTCTCCACAAGCTAACAACATAGTTGTATTTGTTCACCAACTCACGTTCATGGGTTTTAAAGAGCTTAAAAGTCTGTTCTGCTGTTCCAGATTAAGCATCCACAAATAGAAAATCCGATAAATGGGCAATTACCAAGAACTTACATGCAAAAACATCAAAAAGTAATGCAGAAAGTTTGATACTAGTAATCCACACTCCACTGTCCAAAACCAACGAAAGAAGTGATAAAACCTATTAACCCCAAAGGACCTATTGACCAACCTGAAATTTTAGAGACATTTCCATCTTCAATTATTGAGATAAGGTCCCATGTCATGAGATGGATGGGGACCAAAGAAGTATTCGCAATGGCAGTTACCATTCAAACAGATAAAATATATCTTTTATGCACTCTGTTGAGACAATTTGTAAAACCTTCTCGTGGAATATATCCAATGAAATAACTCAAAAAGTGACAAATTGTGCGACAAAATAATCTTTTACTTGAACTTATGAAAGTAAACATTCACAAAGGATACATGTACGCTCTATAACAAGGCGATGAATAGCTGAATTGACCAATTGAATGGACTCTTCAAGAGCTGTAAATATATAGCTTCGAGCAACAGTGTCTGAATGGAATTTGGAGATATGCCAGCCTTGGGAAGTGATGGATAAAGGGTTGCATCCAACTGACCAAATCCAGTCCTGTTTAAAGTATAGTGTAATGAGAAGAACAGAGGTAACGAGACCAGACTCAAATAAACCAGAAACAAGTTACCACTTCTGTCTCAAGGAAAAGCATCAAGTAAAGCATAAACACATAAAAGAATGTGAAGTACTCTCTTCTTATCTATATTGCATTCTCATGAAAACATTTTTTAAAGGGGTCCCCGGAAATTAAAAAGATACAACAAGACAGAAACTTTAGACTAATGAAAGTCGCAAAATCTATTGATCTCTCACAAGAATGAAACAAATTACTAAAGTAATTAGTATCATAAAAGTGTGACAAACTTCTTAGAACTTAAAATTTGGTTCCAAGGGAGGCGAGAGAGAGAGAGAGAGAGAGAGAGAAGACTCTCTTAATTAATGTGTTCTTGTTTTTGGAGGATTGTCCTGTCTCACTACCAAAAGATATAATTTGTCAAGCGAGAAGAAAACAAGGTGCAGAGGAAGAAGTGTGTGAGATACTAAGAAGTTAGCAAGCCCACAGAAGAAGTTAATTACATGCAAGAAATTTATAAACTTTCAGGTTACAAGTCTAGAGACACCTAACAGAAATAAGTTACAAGTCCATAGTCAGAGTGAGATCATTGTTAGATTCCCATTCATGTCTTCCAATACCTCAATTGCAGTTTCATGGGCTTGACTATAAACAAGATGAAGGGGAAGCATTCCTGCTAGATGTTCTGACACAGCAGCCAAAGCAGCTTTGATAGGCTTCCTGTATAACAGATGAGAAAGCAAATGCCAGATCAGCATTGTCCATTTCCATAATATCTAAGAAATATCCCACTCAACAGAGAGTTCTTTTGTGATGAGAATTCAGGTAGGCTAAAGAGAGAACAAGGTAAACCTGAAATCACATGGAGGGAAGTTGTATCAAAATTCAAAGGATCAACAATATCTCTAAATCAATCCGGAATTAACTAAGAACACAATACAAGGAAAGAAAAGGTCCATACATGTGATACCGACTTGTTGGGTATCAAGACTTTATCATTATTGTACAGCTAAATTAGGTCTGGTAGTTTCCATGAGCCTTTTTAGTCTAACACTCTTAACTAGAGACTTGTATGTTAGTGTCGAGATAATTGTGAGAGTCAGGAAATCTAGTCTTAGAGAACCCCTAGTTTGCCTTAAAAGAATATTTATTTACTAATATTAGAATGAAATTGACCTGAATGAAGAGAATAGTTAAAGAGGATATATACAGCCAACCCAAGTAGATAGATGCAATTGATTTATTGAGATAAAAAATGAGCTAATTTGTAGTAGTATGGGTGTCATGAGTAATGCTTCAGTCTTGACATGTGATGAGAAAGACTATGCATGATGCATTGCACAAGAGTACTCAAGGTAAAAGATTATCAGAAAATTACTCGCAGAGAGGAACTCCTGAAACAATTCAATTTGGAATGTTCTTAGTTAAGCTTAATTTTCTCAAGCAAGTGTTTTATCATGAATTCATGCAATTCTACCTTCTCATGCAATGATGGCTCAAGGAGTGCTCAAGAGCTATCATTTTTCTTTACCTCTCTTGTTATCAGACTTATCAGTTTCACCTTAGCTTTAAACCAGACCCAATTTGCTTGCTTAAGCCTTTGCTTGGCCATCGCTACTCTGATCTTTCCTCCAACAAGTTTCCTTATCATTTTCAGCCCAAAATATGTGCTTAGTTTCAACCAAAGAACTGCAGAACGTCTCTAGAAGCCTTACCCAACAGAAGAACAAAGAGAGATCGACTACTAAATTTGCTTATTCTTTTTGCATAAAACTAGCAAAATATAAGCCTAAAGCATCTAAGATTATAAGTTTTTACAAACTGCCTTAAGGTAAATGTATGAGAAAGAAATTCATGTAATAAGTTGCAATATACAATCTAAATTCATCTTAAATGCATAACATAACAACCTCAAATCCCACAGGAGAGACCGCCCATTACACTGCAAATGACTTTCCCAGGATGGTTCTTCTGACTGCACCACGATGACCATATCGGAAAGTGCTTTGGCTTGATAATGTTTGTCAACTAACAAGGGATCACTGTGAATAAACCAAAAGATAGGCACTTCAAGGGTAGATCTGCTATGTGCATGTGAACCTGCAGTATGAAGGAAATCAAAGCACTACAATTTGCAAAACACAAGATCTGACCAGCTTAGAAAATTTGACCCAAAAAGAAGGCGGGGGTATAAGATGGAAAACATGAATGAGCATTTAAGGCTCTTGAACCATCACATAAAACAAATAACAAGATTATATAATTGGCCTCAGGCCCATTTGTTTGCACTTGATGAAGGTGTGAACCTTAATTATTTAGATCTCAACCAGCCAGTATAAGTGCGTTTCTTTTTTAAGTTTGAATATTAATCATTAAGTGCATTTCTATTTTTTCTTTTACCAACCACTTAATGGGTTTTAATATATCTGAATGATTAAGATCTATAACAAAATCTTAATATCATTATAAAGCTATGCATTCAAGTAATTCTGTAATGATGGCATTTCACCACTACTCTATCCATTTTTATTACTAACCGTCATTGTCGCCCACCTTTATCAACTACCACCACTGCCACCAACCACCACAATCAACCGTCACTACCACTGCCACCAACCACCACAATCAACTGTCATCACCACTAGCCACCAACTACAATCATCACCATCCACGAATACCACAACAACCACCATTCACTATTGACAATCACCACCACCAACCCCCACTATCTGTCATGTCCACAACCATTAGCTACAAATTTGAACCACCACAATTGGCAAACACCACCACCATTAACTAAACCAGTCGGCACTTGCAACCACCACCACAAGTCGTTGCTACGACCAACCGCCATATAATATTTTAAAAATATTTTGTTTATATAGTATTAAGTAAATTAATATTTTATATGAATTTTGTATTTATTAATTTTTAAACACAGATAATTTTTTGCATTCAGATGTTGAGAAACTTAACTGTCTTAATTATTTGATATTCATATCTTAATACAACATCTTAATATTCAGATGTATGCACGGATTCAGATATCTTAATCTTAATAAATACAAATGAGGCCTTAGTCACCTCACCTTTAGAAACTCCATAAATTGATATAGAAAACGGGAATACTTACTCGATGCGACTACTCCATTATAAATTGTCAATTGAGTCAATCTTATCTAATATTCATTTCACTTCAAATGGCTACAAGAATGTACAAAGAAAACTCATATGGTTATTACATGGTTTTAAGAATGAATACTTAAAGTACAAGCTGAAACAGAACAAATGACTAAGTCAATTATTTTCTCCATATATACCAGTCAATTATTATCCTCCCAACCCCCCAAATATATATCTACAGGGGAAAAAATAGAGACTTCGATTGTCTAATTACTCACCCTAGACGTCTCTACTTTCCTTCTCACATAGGGTCAAGTTTAACGAGAGTTGGCAGTGTATGTTTCCACCTCAACAAACACTACTGTAAACCTGTGATCACAAAAACCTCACCTTTCAAAGATCCATGATCATTCAATCTCTGCAACTGATGCTGAAGAATGGAAGAATCCAGATAAGAGCGAACAGTTTTCCTATACGTTCCATTCACAAGCAACAGGGGAACAGCTGCTGCTCTCCGGGCTACTGAAAAAGCCATGGACAAAGCAGGATCGTCTGACAGTGGCAACCTGTGAAACAGAACAGATTGAAAATAAATATGTGCACATATCCAGAGAGAAAGTATAGACTCGTAGTGTGTGAACATATTAAGTAGAAAAATAACACATAATTAAAGAGGAGAATAAGCTAAATCCAAGAAGCAGATTGAACACTCTTACCTTTACAACTCAACATGTAACTAACCTACATTTAGAGAACAATATTTATCTGAAATGATCAATATATGAGAGAATGAGTCAAATGCATACATGTGCGAACTGAACATCACTTCCTGAGAAGATAGCACCAATGATGAAAGACCATTCATGATAGTCTTGAGGTCAACCGGTAACTGCTTAATATTTCTAAATTTCTGCACAAACGCATAGAAAAATGTAAGTACTAAGCAACGCCATTCATTTAAATTCAAATTAACATCATACCTCCTGCGTGATAAAGAACAACTGAAAAGATATTTTCTCATAGTAGTGGAATGCCCCATCAGCAAGTGATGGAGAAATGATGTGTCTCATTGACCCCCATAAGGTTGCCCCCAAATGTGCAAGGAAAGTATCACGAGCAACTGTATAATTTTTGTAATCCTGCATGGCCACAGTTTTAATCACTGATGATCAGTATCTTCATTCTCATGTTTTATCATCATCCCATGTGAAAGAAACAATGCTACTATAAGCACTGGAAATTTTTTCGGACAAAAGAACAATATCAAAACAGCAAAAATAGTTTAGCCTTCTCATAGAAGTTACTGAATACAACTTTGCAAAAGTAAGGTACCTCATACGATTCACTAAACAGGTTCCAGTTCTCCATCCTTTTCAGTGCATCTACAGCCTTTCTCCGATGACTTTCTTCAGACCCTTCACCCTCAAAAGCCTGCAGCTCATTTTTCAAATCTTGCATTCTCTCGTCAAGCTCTGGCATGATGATTTACACTCGTGAATTTCCTCAAAATTAAGATAAACTTATGAAAAACAGTTTGAAATTTCTCAAAAAGAACAGGGAAAACCTAGACAAAGCCAACACCAGATACCTAGATATGCCGATAGTTACAAAGTTTTAACAGAAAGCAAACTGAACGGCAAAAGAACGATTTTCATAGCTTCTACAACGAATGACAAGGGGTTACCTTCGCAAAGAGCAAGCTTGACCTTCCTTCCCTTGCAATGATTGAAAGCAAATAGTTCATATATATCTATTTCAGCTAAAAGAATATCAATGGCTTGATGATCTTTCTGGACCTACATAACAGAATAGCCAATATCAGACTCTTGCACCCATACATTCAGTGACAAAACATAATCACCCCCAATGTCAGAAGGAACAGCGAAAGAAAAAAGAAAACGCAGATAATAGAAACGGGAGTTCATAAAAAATTCTAGTTTCAAAAGTAGAAAGGAGTAGAAGATAAAACAATTTGGTCTTTACAACAAGAAGAAAAACTTTAGATGACAAATGAGAATCAGTAAACAGTTTTCATTCTTTGCTTGGAAGAAGCAGAGTGAGAAGATTTTAAGTTTCCCAGAACTTTAGGCTCCAAGAATTCAGCCCATTCTACTTAACTGGGCACTCGTAATATTCTTTATCCTTGAACAAATCTACGGACTGTTCAACCTACAATGTTATTCCAAAGTTGAAATTTCATCGCCTAAGACAACTCCTGTCTAGGTACAGAAAAGTAAAACAAAGTCTGTACAGTAAGTGATTGTGCTGTATCTCTTTCTCCTTTTGTTTAGTTAAATCTTTCTTTTCTTGCATCAAAATGTATCTTGAACTTGCACATCCTTGCTCCATCTATAAAATATTTTACTGGTTACTGATCAAACAAAAACCCTCCCCGTTTTCCAATCTACCTCATCACTATTCATGTGAAAAGCTAATCAACTTTCATTCCCAGAAGACAACTTAGAAAGAAGACATGGCCATGTCCTTTGTTAGTTCAGCTATTCCTCCCCGGGGCTTTTCTCCACAAAAAAGACTTCTAGTCTCCACAGTTTCCTAAGGTTTTTCTTGACCAATTAACTAGCTAATAATATTGAAAAGCAGAACTTACTGACATGATAATGGAAAATAAACTATTTTGTATATCATACATCACCAAACACCGCAAACTTCTCTTGAATAGCCTCTTGCAATAGATCTTCAGCTTCTTCTTCTGAAATTTCTGAAAGCAAACAAAGTACAAAATAAGAATGCATAATGATTGTGTTTGAGATCGAGTAAACCTGAAAAGATTTTAAAAAGAAATTGAAAAGGGGAAGACTCCTATTTTTTGAGAATGACGACCATATTATCATGATCTCAAATGGAAGTAAAACCTTCTCCGTGGAACTGAATGGATTGCTTCAAAGAAGCCTGCTGAACAGTTATAACTCATAACGTTAAAACTGATTTTCTTTCTTTTGCTAGATCAAATACTAACTCTTTTAATTCACTGAGAAAGTGGAAAATGTATACAACGTAATGTTACATGTCAGATTTCATCCATCTATCAAATCAGGCCAAAAATCAATATGAAAAGGAATTATCTCTTTACAAGTATACCAAAAGTATTAGATACAATTAAATTATTTTCTATTACTTTCCACATCATTCTGTATACTATGAAGCAATCTGCTAACTCATTCTATCTTGTCCAGAAAAGGCAAACTGGTGCTGCGACCCTAGCCTATTTCCTCTCTCCCAATCTTTTGTAACATCCAGCTTGCAATTGTGGCCAGCACAAGCTTCCCTAACACCCAACTGATGATAAACAACTAAAAGATTAGCTCCCATAGCTGTGCTGCAACCCTTCAGTGTACTGGTAGATGGCTGTATCTTCTGCATCTCTTTGCACATACAACATAACGTCACCATTGCTCTACTTCTTTTACATGAAATGTCAGGCATCAAAATTGCTTTTTCAAATGCAAACCATGTCAAGAATGCAATTTTTTATCGACACATACCTCCTTTTCTTCCAAACCTCCTCACTACCCCACGGGTAAACCCATGTATATGGTTTTACAATAAAACATTCTAGAAGAGAGTCCCCTCCAAATAAACCTATTCTCACCCCTCTCCTGATCTAAAATTGTATATTCTTTACAATTTGTCCCAACTTTCCTCCCACTCCTAAGTGACCATTTTGAAACTAATATTCGATATATCTCATTATCATTCCTCATGAGCTTTTTGGTAAAGTAATCAAAATTATATTAGAAAGGCATCAAGAAGATGCATTGTTACAAAAGTTGCAAGGCAAAGCTTTTGGGAAGTATCCAGAAGCCAAAAGCTGGGCAAAAACCTGAATAAACAGTTAAGAACCTATGCTACCTTGTGTACTCGGTTAGATAAGAGTCAAGGAGCTTACAAAATTCAAAAAACTATCATCAACACTGTTTACAGGGGTCAGAGAGAGCCAGCTAAAAAGGCTAACTAAACAAAAACCTTTCAGCGAGTTGGTAGGAGTTGACTTCCCATCGAAACATCTACTGTTCTTTTCTTTCCAAATACACCAGAAGATGGCTGCTGGTACCATATTCCAGGTTTTTTTGATGGATTTGCCTTCCCTTCATTATTCCTTTCCAACATGCTAACACCACACAAATTCATTACTTCAGCCAAGATTAATCCATAGCTTGATCTCCATTTTTTTCCACTATAGCGCTTCTCCTAGTGTGTTTTCCTCCTCGGAATCTCCACAACTACTTCTCAAGTGGCGTAGCATCACAACCCAAACCCATGACATGTATTTTCCACTTTTTCCTAATAGACCGCACGGATTTGTCTCATCGGCTCCACTATCATCAAGCTCAAAAGCATGTGTACCATGTGAACATGTGTTCTGCCTTATATAGCACTTCATCTTCTCTCTCTTTCGAATGAGGAAATTGCCTAAGGTGTCATCATATGCACCCCTTCTTCAAAGACTTATTTCCCTAGAAGCCTCCCAGTCATTTCTTTGACCTCTACTAGAGTCGTCGAGACCTTCAGCTTCATTCCAACCCCTCATCATCCTTGGGAACTCGGTACTATTCGCTCGTTCTTCATATCATCTTTCCTTCTCTATTTCGTCTCTCCTCAAATTTTGAAGTTGACTTTGTATTCCCTATTCTTCTTGAATTAGTTTCCTTCTTTTCTTTGTTTAGTTATTTGATTAGCAAAAGAAGGGCAAAATGACTAACAAACAAAAAGTCGAGAAACACATTTTCTCCACCCTCTATACTCTTTCAACACCTACAATTACCACCGCGAAGTTGTAAGACATTAAAAATTCTGCTTTTGGGGCAACTTCATTTCAATAACAGTTCGTGGATCAAAGGTATAATGACCACTTCCTCAAAACAATACTGATATAGCAGAACATGACATGCGACATGGATTAAAATGTACAATTATGTGATCTCCTCTTGAACTTGCTTGACCTGAAATTACTCAAATCTCTTTCGGTCTACAAAATCTATTGCTAGTTCAGACTAAGGCTAAAGCATTATACACGAACGATGTTCAGCCCTGATATTGTTTCCTATTGTTCACTTGCAGCAAAATCATCAGGATACTGCGAGCTATTTGGGTCACGTATAAACCCTAATGAATCAATTTGATTCTCTTATGCTATTTATCAACAATCTTAATTGCAGGAACAACAGAGAGACAGTTTATTGATGCCCACTTTGGGAAAAGTCGGCTAGACTTCTATAACATCTAGTCTGATGTGAGGAGACACTTCTCATGAGACTAAATGACTATTCAATTAGATAGCCCACAAATAGGATTGGGAAAGAAAAAGGAAGGAATCAATGAGCACTGTGTTAAAAGTCAATATACACGAGATACATGTTGTTTTCTTCAACTGATCTCTTCATGACAAATCTCCATACAATATTGAACATCCTCAAAGTGGTCCAACCCCTATAAGAGCTGATTATGGTGACTATCTTCAATATAAGACTGGAAAGCTACAACCACCTCATCTACAGCTTACGGTCCAACCTGGTAACTCATTTGCCTATGTCACACATGCTTCATCCCTTTTTTTCGATAATGGTAACATTTTATTCATCCGCATAAAGGTTATGCTGGCAGCAAAAGAAATACAACCTGAAGCCCTTGTATACTTTACAAGGCTTCCAAAAATTCTAGCACAGCAATTCAGCATCCTCTACAAAGAACTATCTACGACAAAAATGTAAGCTCTGAATACAGTTCATTTTAACTACTTGAATGGGGCTATATCTATCTTCAAAGCATCTGTTATTCTTTCTTTCCAAATGGACCATCAAATGCAAGTTGGATTTGTCTTCCACCACTTTTTCTGCTTAGCATTTCTTCCAGGAAAACTCCAGCTACTTAGCAGCCCACTAGTATAGCCTCGCATTGTCCATATCACCTTTCCCAAAGTCAGAGAAAGGTTCCAGATCTGTGAAGTAAATGGACAGTGAAGGAATAGGTGGCCGTTACTCTCTGTATTAGCATTGCAGAGAACACATGTTTCAGCCTTTTTGGCATAGATTCTTGTTTCTATTGCTTCCAACCATATTTCTGATAGGAAAAGCCTCTATCCTTAAATCTCCGATCTTTTCTATTGGCACTGTGGCTAATGGATCCAAAACTAAAAGTTAAAGTAATACGTGAAAATCGCCCTCCTTCATTCACTTCCCTTAGATTCAGTTCATTTTGCACTCTAATGTTTAAAAACCTTAATAGTTAAATAACCGTATTGTTGACTCTATTCTTATGAAGGATTGGACTACAGGACAGATGAGTAGAAGATGATATGTCTCCAGATCTTCTGCATAGTTGCCTGGGACATCAAATTATAGTTGCCTGGGACATCAAAATATCTCCAAATTATAGAAAATGACCACTGTAGTGATACCTTTTCTCCAGCGAGCAAAATTGCTTATGTCCGCCTCTTTATCAGTTGGATATTAAGAATGCCTTCATTCGTGACAAACGACTATATTGAGAAACCACCAACATTTGTTGCTCATAGGGAATATGGATTAGTGTGTCAGCTATATTGATCTCTTTATGGTCTCACAATCATCAAGGTCGTCGTTTGGCCATTTGACCACTATTGTCCACCAATTGCTAACTCCATGTTTTATAAACATTCTCTAAAGGGAAAATACATATTCTAGGTAGGTCATGATCATGAAGATAATATTCATCATTAGCAGCATCTTATCAATCCTAGCTAAACTAAAATAGTTCCTAAGCATTAAATTGGCGCAATTAGCAGTGGGATTTTCATTTATCAGAGGAAGTATAATGTGAGCATATTAGAAAAGAATAGCATGTTGAATTACATACCTATTGATACTCATATGGACTCGAACATTAAGATTGTTCTTGATTAGGAGGAGCTTTGAAGGACCCAGGACCCAGGACCCAGGTCGTTGTTAAAAAACTAGCTTGCAAACTCAATTATGTTATGATCACACACCAGACATTCCATTTGATGTCAGTGTGTTAGCCAGTTTCTCCAAGCTCCATGTGACTGGGAATGCAATGATTCACATTTTAAAGTACATTAACTAATCAGGACAAAGTATATTTTTACGAGGATAGAGGACATGCAAATATTTTTGGGTACTCCGATGCAGACTGAGTGGAATCTCCCTTAGAAAGATGGTTCACTTTAGGATATTATGTTCTAATTGAAGAAAATCAAATATCTCAAAAAAGAAAAAAAGAAAAATGTAGTAGCTAGACCAAGTGCAGAGGATAATAAGCAATGGATTTGGCTACATATTAGTTTATATGGCTATAGCAATTTCTTTGAGAGTCTACACGTGGATTAGATGTGCCCATGTAACAGATATGCAATTTGTGGTACAAATTCAGTGTTTCATTAAAGAATGAAGCATATTGAAGTAGATTTTCATTTTATGAACAAAAGTTTAATTCAGGATGCATTAATGACAGGTTTCATCAACTCGCACAATTAGTTAGCGAATATTCTTACAAAATCAACCAGTGGTGTAGAGTTGAGTATATTTGCAGCAAGTTAGATAACAATTTTTGATTGGTTAATTCAAAAGTGAGATCCGAAAAGATAGANCTTACAAAATCAACCAGTGGTGTAGAGTTGAGTATATTTGCAGCAAGTTAGGAGCGTATAATATTTAAATTGCAACTTGTGTAGGAGCGTTTCTAGCATGCTGTAATTATTAAATTCATTCGACGGCTGGAATGGGAGATTATTGGTATTAAGAATGTTACTTTTAGAAAATTGTAAATATGGCAAGATTCCATTCCTTGCAAATATGGAAAGAAGTTTGAACCCCTATAAATGTGTAGTTAGGAGTAAGAACTATCTTCTTTTTCTTTTGTACTTGTAAACACTATGTAATCCCAGCATGCTTGAAAGGATAATCAGGTACTTAATTCTCCAAAATTTCTTCTTTCTTTTTCTTCACATGGTTAAATACTGGTAATCCATGCCCTCCATATCCCTCTCCAATCCTACTAAGCATTAGAAAATCCCAATTAATATGTCACATGCTTTTAATGCAGATGTTTGAGGTAACTTGTGCACACCTTACTGATATCACCGGATACTTATATCCTCCCACCACAGATACTACAGAATAACTTTGTCCTCCAAGACTTGGGGAGAAATAGAGAAATCACTTAACTTTCTTACCACTGCTTAGCTTCGGACTCTAGTTTCCTATGGTTTTCGTTCTAGCTTCATGAACCTCTAGCTACACCTTTTGGCGCATATGACTTCTCATATCCAATTAGCACAATATCCTCAATGTCTAACTTAATTTCTAACCCACTATCTCATTATCTATAAGAACGACAATGGGGATTTTCATTAAATCCTTAAACACGTTTTGAGATGCAGGGATGAGCTTGTTCATCATAGGTTTGATTCTTTTGTAGAAGACTTTTGGTTATTGTTGTGAAAACACTACCTCTCAAAAGAATGGGTTGAAGCTCCTTGATATCCTAGGCTTCAATCTTTTTTCAGAATAAGCACGATGAAAGATGAATTTAAGCTCTTTCCAAAAATGCCTTTATCATGAAATTTTATACTCCTTCTGTTCCAGTTTATGAGACACTATTTTCTAATTAGTCTGTTCTAACAAAGAATTGACACATTTCTATATATGGAAACAATCAACTTTACACTTAATATTTTACCCTTAATGAGAAATTTTATTCACACAAATATTATGTCATGTTTAAAACCACAAGTTTCAAAAATTTTATAGTCACACAAATGCTATTGCACATTTGAGACCACAAGCTCCAAAAGTTCTTAATTGTTTTTTTAAACTATCCAAATCGGTTGAAACTATTTCAAATAAATCGGAGTAAGAAATACATATTCTATCACTCTTTCTCTATAACCTTGGTCCCACTCTTGTGAGACTAATATTAGACACCATGTCACTATAATAAACGCACCAAATATCATTGTAGTTTGGGGTAATTTTGCCTTCATAAGAAAGAAAATTAGTAGTATCTAGGTTTTATTAGTTAGACAACAAAATAATCAAATGAAGTAATTTAACCCCCTCCTCCCAACAAAGTTCACTTCGCATAAGCATAATGTGTCTCTCTATCCAAAAAGAACTAAATAATAGTAGAAAATGAATGTTAAAATGTAAGTTTTTTAAGAAAGGACTTATTTCCAGTAAATCATTTATGCTTCACTGCAAATTTTGATTTTTTGAAGTGTTTGTCCTTGTCAATTGTCAGTCTCTAAATTTCATAAATTCTTGATAGGTTATTAGATTTCCACAAATTCACAACTTGGTCGTATGCTGCTTAAACTCTTCAAAAATGTGGTTTCACCCCCTCCAAAAAAGCACTACCGATATTTTTGAAGAGTCTGAGCAACCTAGAGAAAACACCCTCCTCAATTTGCATTTATCATCATCAACATTTTAGAAGAATCATTTGAATGGAACGTATCTCATCACTAAAGCCAAGTACTCAAATCTACAATAAGCCTAATCATTGCCTCGTCGCAATTTTGTGCTAGATAAGATTTCAAGATGAGTTAGAATATAAAATTTAACTTATTAAGTAATTTCATTTTTTCTTTCAGCGTGGTCAAACATTTCAGCTTTTAATTTTTGAAGATTATGAAATGACCCTCATTTGATTCTTATAAGGGTGTTGTGTCAATCTAGTGCTTTTACTACAATATTAAAACCTTAGGATTTATCTTCCACGAGAAAAGGTCAAACTCCTCACCAGATGTATTTCACAGTCACCTACCTTCTCATAGTGAGGCCAAGCCCGCTCACAAAGGGTTCCAAAGTCTTATGATTAGCCTGGAAACTAGAGAAAGGAAAGTAAAGTTTTTCAAATTTACTTTAACGTACTGTACTATGTTTCAGCAGAGGATGAGGAAAGAAATAAGAGAACAATTTTTGTTCTTGGTCCCAACAATTTACTTCATTGAGAAAAAGTTAACAATTTCTTTCCTTTCATGCTTTCCAGCCAACACAAACAAGGAAAAAGATAAATTTCCTCAATTCACAGACTCCACTTTCTCTTCATACAGGGATAGTCATTCACATGTCAGATGCCCCTTCCAATGCAGCATATGGTAATTAGAGGTGGCACAAATGGGCGGGTTGGGCTGAATTTGGGTGGGTCAAGATGGCTTGAGTAAATAAATGAGCGGATCACGCACCTAAAAGTTACTTGGGCTGAAATGGGCTAAAATGCAGGTCAAAACCCAATCTGCCCAATTCTCACTAAGCTTTAATTGTTTATTTTTATTTTTTATAATTGTTTAATACCTAATAAAATTATTTTACTTTATTATGGCTATATATATAACATATCAAACTAAAAAAATGTCTCTTTGAAAATATATTGACAAGATTTCTCATAGATCAATTTGGGCTAGATATCAACCCAAATATTGATGGGCTGAAATAGGCTGAGCTAATAAATGGGCGATTGATGGGCTGAAACGGCTGAGCTAATAAATGGGCAGGTCAATAATCAGCCCAAACTTGAGCGAGTTGGGACAAGTTATGATTTCAATTTTGCCGCCTCTAATGATAATCAATGCACTCTCTTTAAAAACAAGTCACAGACAGCTTTTACCTCCGAACAATCTTGCAGTGGTTGAGTGACTGCCCCATCCATCTACTTGTGTTCTCGTCAGTCCTTATAGACTTTTCTGATTATTAAGTCTTTGTCTACTCGTTGAAATATCAATTACAATAACAACTACTACCACACTTTCATCCCGAACTACTCAGGGCCACCTATGTGAAATTTTAATATCCATGCCGCTTTATTTGAGCCATCCTATTGCCTTGATAAACTAAGAAAAAGCATCAAAGAGCACAATAACAAAAACATTACATCAACCAAGATTCCATGTCAACTTCAAAAATAAAATCTGAAGTGTATAAGATCTATCTACGAAGGCTCAGCAATGAATGAAAACATGTGTCTACAGCTCTAGTACCTGCAACTGCACCGATGGTTTTCTCCACATTTGGTAAACTTAGTTCTGTGCGCACACCTTCTCCACCCACAGCAGGTCCCCATGAAAAAGGGCCCGCAGTCAAATCAATAAAAGCCCACCTGATATGAAATGAAACAAAAATCAGAAATATGAAGGAGACTGAGTGCGGGGAAGTAAGAAAGATCTTAACCTGTGATTTCCAACCCATGTATCAGTGATACATTCAGCATGAAAACCACTAAATTGCCCGGCTTTTAACTCTCTCTCAAAACGAAGCTTCAATTCTCCATTTCTTCCGTTCAGAAACTTGAAAGGAACAGAATATCATAACAACTAGAGTCAAATAGAGGATTCAGATAGTCCAAGATGTAATGTTAAAAGAAATAGTTAGTGCAGTATTAGTCATGCGTCTCTTCTATAATGATCAATTAGCAGGACATATCCAGGGGGAAGGAGGAGGGAATAAAATGGTGTAAAGTAATACCTGCATAACCTTGTTCTGAACAACTTCAGCCATGTCCTTTCCTTGAGATACCTTCTCAACATTGTTTAATACATCTAGGCATCTATTATACCACTCTACCTGGTGTTGTTAAGGAAAGTAAATAGTACAGAACAAACACATATCAGAACAATGTAAGTACGAGAACCGCAGTTTTTCTATGCATCCCTAGGGCCACTGTGTGGCCCATTTAATTGAGCTAAGAAATGTTTTTGATCACCGGAAAGAAGCACATTGAAAGTTTAAGCTATAAAGATAAAAGAATGTTACAAAATTAAAACATGGATTACATGGAGAACTCAGAGAAACAAGTATGTGGACTGAAATCTTTTGACAGAACTATACTAGAACTGAAAGTACCAGATTGATCATTTGTTACAGTGATGCTCTTTTGCATTATGACATACTCACTTCAACCTTATCAAAAAAGAAAAAGAAAAAAATGACACACTCAGCTTCACTAATTCATGATATACAGGAAAAAGGAGCTTTTGATGCATGCAGCTGCAAGTTTGTCGCTAGCACATTGAATTTTTAACAAGTAAGAAAACTTATGTTGCTCGACAACAAAAACAAGCAGCACATATTGCATGATGATACTGATTGCACCAGACACAATATATAGAGGAGAACAAGATATGACCCCAGCTGTTTATTCCTAGTCACTGATATAGTTCAATGAACCACAGTGAATACAAATTTTCCTTGATCAGACAGTTGTTATCGTTCAGTCTACCTGAACAACATCTTTACATCCAATAAAAACAGTATCCGCTTCGTTTATAACTCTAGAGCATTGCCATATACTCTAGAATAAAATATTCAATGCAAGCCCCTCCAATAAATTACACAACAAATTGCATCAGCAAGACATTTCATATTTAGATTCCTCGCTCATCTATTTCTTACAAGAAATAATTTAACTCTCCTCAACTAGATACTGAAGAGCATCATATTTTTGTTGTGACAAGTAATATAGGCAGATACACAACCAGTAAATTCAGATCTGGTCTCTATATATTCCATCTCCAATGACATGCTTGAAACCTAAGGTCCCCAGTGATATTATGGGAGACAAAAGGAGATAGAACTTACTGTATCTGTATCTTCTGTGACAGTCCAGGAAAATTTTGCCATCGGATGCTTGGCATACAATGGTCTTGTCATCTTTTCGAGAGCTGTCACAGTTTTTGTACAAATAAGTATCAGTCATTAGTTAATGCTTATCAAAGGACATATAAATACCTATCATGCTACAGTTAAAAAAATCTGCACACACATTTACCTACCAAGAATACTTTCTGATGCTCTTCCTGAGTGAAGAATTTTCGATTGTACCTCCTTATTCTGTATTAAGCATCAAATCAGTAAAAACATTTCCAAAAAAAAAGATCTGGACAAATCAAGAATCACTGAATGAAGTATAAGATCAAGCATGAAGCTGACGATCCATGTCCAACGAATATAAAGGGGTATTGAAATTACAATTTTTACCTCCCTAAGAAAGTTAATTTCGCTCTCGGATAACCCTTGCCTACATGATTTAAGGAACATCCGATACAGATGAATCAGAAAATAGAAATAAAGAGACATGCAAATAAGGAAAGTTATTATGTGATCAGAAATAATCTGGATGCAGCAAATGCACAGAAATCTCAGCAAGAATACATTCAACACATTGGAGTGCTGTGTTTTCTTAGTTTCTAAATCAGCTTGAGGACAACCTTTTCTCTCTCTTTTACTCTTAATTGTCCATAAAAAGGACCTAAGCAAAAAATATGAAAGCCAGTTAATACAAAAGCATATAGTAAAACATATATGCTGCTAATAAGATGATCTTGACCAAGTAAAATTTGAGTTACCAGGGAAGTACTGCGAGGACTGTATAGCTTCACAGATTTTAATCCATCTTCAGGTGGTACAAAGCTTTTTAGATACTTCTTAACAAACAAGTAGGCAAGATAGTAGAGAACCGGGTTTCTAAGTAATGTAAGATTGATTAAAACAAAAATGCCTTAAGACACATAGAGGCCAGTTTTAGATTTCTGCAACCCTTGTATGCACATATGATAGAGAACTGACATGGGCCTCAGTCCATTAGATTGGAGCTTTGCATAAAGCCAGATTTTGCGCATTCTACTTGCTCTAATACTTTAGTTTCGAATCTGACTAAACCTTCAGAAAAACTCCGTCAGTTCCAAAAATTGCTCCACCTACCTCTCTTTTTGGCCATCCAAAAGAAAGTGACCTCTTTCTTAATGCATAATGTTGAAACTTGGAAGTTATTTGTTTCTTTAAAGAAGGTTGCTTAGCTCAAAGTCTCATCTACTCATTAACTACTCCACTTTTTCACATTTCTTAAAACATTTGTCTTTTTTTTTGAAAGGTTCTCTTAAAACACTTAACTAACTCAATACAATCTATTTAAACATTTTAATCTTAGTTGCTATGATAGTTAGAACAAAAGGAGAACTTATCAGTATTTGTATGTACTACTAAATATAAGTAACATTTTTTTATTTCATATTTGACCTTCTGTGGAATTATATCTATTACTGAGGATAACTATTTGAATAAGTTCTACAGTATTTCAAATTCAACTTGCTCTTTTTTAATTGAGTGTCATAACTTAGTTTAAAACTGTCTATCTTACAGAAATAGAATATTTCACATGAAACAATGTAAAACTGCAACCTTTTATACTTTAAAAAACTTGGAAAAAATGAAATTTTGCACATACTTTAACTCCAATGCAACCAATTAAATCAAGTAGATGTTTTTCTGAACAAGTGAGCATGGCCAGTTAGTATAGGTTCTTATGTGTGTCAAATAAAGTGATAGGCATTGACGACACCTTTGATGACTCAATATTAAAACTTGATAAAAAGAAAATAGGTCAACCATGCATTTACACAGCAAAATAAGTGCTGTCAACCCTAATAAATAGAGCATCATGTAATACAAGGCTTCAGCATGGCAATACTTGTCAAGGAAGAGAAGATTGTTCAAAAACTCAAAAACGTAAGCTCTAGGTCAAAGAAGAGAACTTGCACAAGAGCGCAACGTTCACCATTATCCAATATTAATTCAATTGTCAACCCTAACCCTACATGCACAAATCATCTAATATGTTTAGATAAGACTACCATATACTTATGTCACACATCCATGCATGTGTGCATGGTGTTACTGTAGTAATCAATGCTTGATCATTTACTCTTGTTGCTACAACTTCAAAATAGTAATAGACTTGTCCTACTTTACTAAGTTCCAACACATTCTTCTGATAGTCAAATATGGACTTTTAATCATCTTCGTATAATTCAATAACTGAAACCTTATTAACTATTTTGCATCCATATTTGCTATTGGAAAGATTATACAGGTTTAGATTGCACAAATCTCTTCAAATTTCCCTGATCCTCTGTTGTCTCTTTGTTGTAGAGCGCAAAGAGGAGGCAACTTACACCTTTATTTCAGATTCTCATTGCATTAGTATAACACACATGTAAAACTAGTATAAAAAATTCCAACTTTCACTAGAAAAACCTGTATCCATATTTGACTCTTTTTCCATTGCGCCTAGGATTCAAAACAAAGATGTTATACGCATCTTCCAGTTGTAAATACTCCATGAGGCTGGTAAAGAGAACATCCATCATATCCACGTCAACTTGCCATAGAACAGTTCCATCATCCCTGAAAACACACATTTACATAGAGGAACTGAAGAAACACTGCTAAGAAATAATAACTGAATCGCACGAAGTTTTGCAGAGAAAATCATGAATTCTCCAATATGACAGAGAATTTCAAATACCTGTTATCAGACATATCATCCTTGCGACCAAAGACATCAATGGCACGCTCAAAGATGGATGTGACCTTTTCACCCATTTGAATGGCATGAACGGAGAAACTGCACAAAGATTTGAATACCTTATCAGATCAGTCTATGATGCATTAACTATTTTATACTCGCGCAGATTTGTACGGTTGTTTGGGGGAAGGGAAACAAAAAGTACTTGTAGTTTATGTGGCTGATAAGAGGCAGATGGTGTCGCTGTTCTCTGTCAATGCTAGTTTTGTAAAATGGTGTCAAAACTTCTCCTACTTGAGGAATCCTTGTATGTTCAAGGATGTGATCAATCTTTGTAAACCAGCGTTCTAGTTCCTCCGGCTGTAGCTTAAATTCTGAGCAGAAACCACATCACAGTAGTAAAGAATAATATAGTCAATAGTCAATACTCAATAGTTACCATATAGATATATAACAAAGAGAACAATCATCTTCAATAGTGAAGGAACAATTACATACCTTTTTTTTAGAAGGTAAAGTAAAGGAATAATTTCATACCTTGATTCCCCTTTCCTTCAAATCCAACAAAAATGAAATTCACAGGTACTGGAAGGTACATGGAATCAACTTCCAGAAGCTTCAAATAATTTGCTATATTACCTGCAGTACAAGAAAACAATATTTTATTCTACTCCACTTATTAAAAGATTTACTCCCTCCGTTCCATCTCAGAACATATTAACAGCATTCAAAAGCACGTCAAACATATATTTCTTCAAGGCTTTTAGTAATATAACTAATATGATGGGTCATTCGAGCTTTATTTGACTTATATAGTTACCTCAAATGGGTAGCGCAAAAGAATCCAAATGGTCTTATAAATGCCTTAGCCACTCCACCTATTGTCTTTGGCCACGTTTCATCAGACGTATTGGATAGAATAATCATGGTACATATATGCATTGTTTATCCAATGTTTGGCAGCAATATTTCCAGTATCATTAATACATGTATATCTTATACGATATTTCCTATATTATTTTATACCAAGACCAATGTGGTATTAACAACACTATGATTAGTTATACATGGATAAAACATTCGAAATGGAAAAACTACACCCTGAGGATATCCTCAAACCCTTCTCCAAGCCCTTGTATAGTTTTAAATCAAACAAAAGTTCAATATACACTATATATCCAATTTTTAATACAATGAACCAAATGCGCAATAAAAAACAAATCCCTGCGTTATTAATATATGTAAATACAATTCCTGCATAATTTGCTTCTAAACCAAACAACCTCTAAAGGTTTCAAGTTGAATGTTCATATTCTTCCACATAATATTAGGGCAAGCTAAGGTATAGGTTCGAGATTCATTCCCTGCTGAGGGGAGTATTTCCACTAGCAGGTCCCAAAAAAACAACCTCGCACATTACGGGGCATTGTAGACAAATAAATAAAAAGTGCCACCTATTTAACTTCTTAACCTTTTCGATAAGGTAATCACACAATTTCACAATATCATAGTTAACACTTGATAAGCTCATTCACACTCTAGAAAACCACATATCCCTAAGATTATATTACACGTGCAAGACGTGAGTTATGTCCTGCATGGGTGGGTGTGCAAAGGGATCTAACGGTATTAGACTACTTCACCATTTCCTTAAGATTTTCAGTTGGATGATTAAATTTTTCCACCTTGTTTTTGCAAAATACTTCATTCACCTTGTTGAATTATATAATTGTCTCATATAGGTTGTGCAAGTGCTTTCAAGAGATTTACAAAAGTCTTAAAGGATCCATTCCTTAAACGCCTTTAAGGTTTTGGGTTGGACGCTCAAATCCTTTCACCTGATATCAGAGTCAACCATTCGTAAGACACCCGCATAACTGTGAGTCTGCATTCAAATTCATGTGGGAACTCTAAAATTAAGTTACACATATCTGAGGGTGTTGAGTTATATAATTGTAGTTGTCCCATAAAGTTGTCTTGGACTACTAACCCACTGCCTTACAATTTTGGGTCGAAGGTCTAGATTCTTCTGCAAATCTAATTGTCATGAAGGTGTTTGCAAATATATTGCATAATTGCAGTCAGCAGTCAATTTCATCTAACTAAATGCAGCACCAAAAAGTATCTGAAATAAATGCCCTCGAGAGGTGCTATTTGCAAATCATACGAGTCGGTATTTTCTTAAGAAGCCTCCACACTAAAAACTTACTATTAAATGTAATTTCCAATCCCCAAAGACGGATAAATAAGATAAGAATTTCTCTAGAAGATAATAAGAACTTGTCTATAATTCTATTTTTGAGTGCAGAAAATACTCCATTACACTCTTTAAATTTAGTGCTACCATGGTATTATGTGATAGAAGAATACTTACCAAAGTAAAAGGTAAGTTCTGTAAAACAATTCTAAGACTAGCAACGTTACATGGGAGTGAACGTTGGGCCGCTAAAGTCTAGCATATCCACATGATGATTGATGAGTGTCGCATAAATGCGGATGCTAAAATAGTTCTGTGGTCATACAAGATTATATAAGATTAAAAATGACCACATTTAGCAGAAGGTGCAAGTAGCACACAATGATAAAATAAAAGGAGGTCGTTTAAAATGGTTTAATCATGTTACACGTCAATTTGCAAATGCATCAGTCCATAAGTGTGAAATCATGGTATGTAAAAGTGTTAATCAGAAACAAGGTAGATCTAAAATGGCATGGAAGGAAGTTATCTTGAAAGGCCTACAATCTCTTGGAATCCATGAAGACCCAACAAAAATAGGGTACAATGAAAGTAAAGAATATATGCAGACCATACCAAATAATTGAAAATATGTTTTAGTCATGTGAATACGTTTACTTTAGGTCCTATGTTTTCTGGAAATCTTTTAGTACTGTCGGATATTTATATGCTAGTTAAAATATAGAGAACGTCTAGCACTTTAAAAAAAAATTACTTTGTATAATATTGATATGAGATGAGCCTAAACGGAGCGACTTGACCCATGAGAAATCATATAGCAGACCTAAACTTGCTTGAGATTGAGACGTTGTTGTAGTGCTTTACACTCTTATGATTTCAACACCCTGAGCCCTCCCCTTCCACCTAATTTGAGCTTCAGGCTATAATGGAGAAACAATTCTTTTAAAATCTTCTATCGCATTTTCATTCAAAGTTGCATAATGCACATGTCAAAAGAGAAATACATGAGATGAAGGAAAAGCACAAAGATCCTGCTAAGAAACATATATTGTCAACTAGAATGCAAATTTTTATTTGGCTTTCTTAAAAAGGGGATAGTTCATGGGTACCCGGTGGAGTATTTGAGGTGAGCACAAGCTACTCCAGAAACCACCATCATTACAAAAACGGATAGTTCATGGGCAAATCCCCAGGACGGCAATCCCTGACTCCATTCTTTATACAAGTTTTACAATGTACTGTACAAACTTGTTACATCTTCTAGGACATTAGAAGCTTTAATAGATAAACAGAAAGTAATGCATGAAACAGCAGAAAAAGGTTCTTTCATTGTCTCAGGTACTAAAGTTAAAACAGATTAATCTTATGAAAATCTGATATAGAAAATTGGGAAGGGAATATAATACACATCAAAGGCATATATAAAAGAAAGTGAAAATTTTGGAGAAACACAAGTACCTGCCTGGGTGTAATTGAGAACACTCATTTTTCCCGGATTAGATGTTTCCAGATCATCAAAATCTGCACCCATACATCATAACCTTAATATAAGAGCAAGTAAAGTCATCTTTACAACCAAGTATACAAAAAAACATGTATTTCAAGAACTTACCACCACCATGGATAACAGACTCACTCCAGAATTTGCTCTTATCTTTAAGGTTAAACAACGAAAATACCGATGACTTCCCTGTTTTACGATTTCCACCAGTGGAACCAAGTGAACTATCACTCAGGAACTGCAAAAAATTATTGGAATAATCAGTGTCCTTTCTATAGTTTCTCTCTTTGCATTGCAAGTGGGAGTAAAAGGCTTTGAGAAAATCATTGGTGCAAATTTGACACAATCCCAGAAGTCTGAAAATATTTCCCAAAGTAATGATACACAAAAAAAAATAAAAGGAAATAATTTAATCAAAAGCTACTATTCTTCTCCCACAACCATCCATAACACGAGTAAGGCGTTATGTAAATACAAGTGTATGACTAGGCTATATGGTGACGAAAAAACAAATAAAAAAAAGGAAACAAAGAAGAAAAATCATTATAAAATGAAGTAGTTCAAAATTTAGACAAACTAAGGTCCACGGAAATGCAATACTAGTGTCTCAAATTAACACATAATGAGATGCTCCTGAAACCAATAAGCTCATAATCCTACATATGGTTTCCGTAAAATCAAACCCCTCATCTCAAAAAGGAAGAATATAATAGTCTGAATGTGAAATCTTTACATTAAGTTGCGACCTAAAGACTTGAGGATGATGTGCGTCATTAGAATATCAATATAGTATTCACCCTTTCAAAGCACCCAAGGGTGTGGGTGTGGGCGTGACCTACTGTTCAATGAGGTGGGAGGAGAACCACGAGGTCTTAGGTTCAAATCAGTTGAAGGCAAAAAATAATAACACTAGGTGATTTCTTCTTATCTAAGCGAGCAAACTTAACCACCCTGTGTCATTGGTTGATGGCAGATATGGGGTGGAATAGTCCAAATGCATACAAGCTGGCCCGGACACACACACATATTCACCCTTTCAAATGAACTTTCCCCATCAAAACTTATTTCGCAACAAGTGGAGGAGCTTCTAGAACCGTTGGACATTCATTCACTCACAAAGATTTTACTCATAATATGATCATGTGAAACAACTGGTATCTCACACAAACATTCTTCAGAGTGTAAACAACTTTATAACAAGAATCCATAATCAAAAAACATCTCATCCAAACATTCAATTCGCTGATAAGGTTATCAAAGTTGTAGAATGATTAGAATCAGGAATGCATATTTGGCTAAAAAATAAGTATCATAAGCAAGAAAGAATGAGATTTGATGTAAGCCTATTAAAAGAAAAAATTAAATCAATCTGGTCTTAGAGCATGAAAAGAAAAGATATTTTTTGAGAAAATTCAAGATTACAAGAATATGTTTACCAAGATGAAGAGGAACAAGAAAGAGAAGGAGCGAGCCAAGTGAGGACGCAACATGTCTGGAGCCTCCAGATCTTCACGGGGAATGAATCGGAAATTCAAGGCGAAAGTTTCAATTTGGAGTGAGTGAATCCACCAAGCAGATTCATCAACTGCGATGAGGAGAGTGGAGACTGAGGAAGACGGGAATCGACCGTTTTGACTCTGGAGGTGTCTAACTATGAACCTAACCGGACCAACCCGGTTAAACCAAATGGGCTCATTAGGACCCGTTTTTCGATATACTAGTTTTATTTTGTGCATCTCGCACATGAATAAATTTTTTGAAATAGTAT
>JACEIK010007612.1:43402-73076 GCA_018107945.1 Datura stramonium | reverse complement strand
TTCCTCCCAACATGCATCTTAGCTTCATAAAAGTACATTTTTCCTGCAAAACAACGCTAATCATGTTGGTTAGTATAAATTCACACTCTCCTACAATTTACATGAGAATGTACAAACATTGTTAGATAAACAAGACAAAACGATGCATTTGAGTATCACTTGGGCATATAAATATGCCCAAGATCAGTCCACGCGGTGCTATGCACTGTTCCCACTGGAATTCCTAAACTGAATACTAATCTAATAGATCCAAACTGTGGTCCAAGAATAGTCAGGTATATATAAATGAAAGTACCTTGAGATTCTTATTGGACCAGATTCTGAAACTAGGTTCTAGACTGGTTAGAGATGCTTATCTAGAAGCGTCGTAACGGTCTAAGAATAAACTGTAATCTGACTGGGGTCCTAGGGCTAGTTAGAGCTATCTGTATGAGTGTTTTGACCGCCTTGTGGACCTATACACTGAGTTTTGGATCAGATTCGGATGACTGGGAGGTGATACTGACACCTCAGGAATTTCTATAGTCAAACTGATCAACTGACATTATTTTGGTCAACTCGGAGGTTGCTAAAAATCTAACTGAGACTAGGATGATATTTTTGAGTATATAAACATTCTAATTAATATTTTCTAACATATATTTGACTTAGTTTCTAACACATACAACTATTCTAGAAACCCTAACTCTGAAAGATTCAAGAAAATTTTGAGAATTCAATACTTATGTAGGATTCTATTTTCTATTTTCAAGAGTTAGGGAAAAAATTCACATTCAATGGAACATACATCATTCTAATTACAAATTGGTGGAAAACATCACAAATTAGCGTAGAATAATATTCCTCAAGAATGAAACAAGGTCTGATAGCAATATCTTCAGAATTGAAAATTCAGGGCTATAACTGATAGTGCACTCAGGAAGAGTTTTTTTTTGGGGGGGGGACACAAGGGAAGAACAATCGCCTTGTTGTATTCCCACATACCTGACTAAAATTCCCTAGAAAAGTGATTTTGAACAGCTACAATGGATGAGAAACCCTAGACCTTGCTTGAGAGCTTCTGACTGAGAACTTGCGTAGATTTTCTAAGAATTGTAATGGGAATAAGGGGAAAGCCATTTAACCCCTCTAAATTCCCTTTAAAATACCCAAAATGACTTATTTTAGGATCTAGGAGGCTAGGAATTTACTGAAACACCCTTAGGAATATTGCAGGGAATAACTGTCAAGTGGTCCTAATGAGGGACCTAACGACTCGTTTCCCTGGGCCACGACTCGTGGTTTGATCTGTGAAGTACACTAGTCATCTGGTCACCTAGGTTTGTCACAGGCAACCCAATGACTCGTTAGTAGTGACCATGACTCGTGGTCACCACCCGTTAGGTACACTACCTCAAAGATGATCATTTCCTCACTAGTTGACCATGTCTCTCCCCACGAGTCGTGAGGGCTGACCACGACTCGTGGGGTATCCCGTCTAGAACACTGCCTCCCTCTTAGTTTCCTTTCTTACTTACCACCCCACGACTTACCTAACGAGTCATGTGGACTGACGACGACTCGTGGTCTCGTCCGTGGGGTACTTTTCTCCTACCTTTTAAACTTCATCTCCTAGCCTCCCCACGAGTCACATCACGACTTGTGGGCACCTCCAACGGGTCACTTAACGACCCATTATGTGACTGGTGCCAGATTTTGTAATTTTCAGCAAATTTTCTATTTTTAAGTCTCGGTTCTGATCTTTAAGTTTCCGGGGCATTACAATATCTCCCCTTTGGGAACATTCATCCTCGAATGTTGGAAACACACAGGAAAGAAGAGAATTACAATCATAATATTCAAATACTGCCCATTAAAATCAAAACTGACAAAATGACTACCTCCGTGTCAAAATACATAGCTGAACTGAATTCACTTTTCATACATACATCCAAAAACATAAAGGAAACTTAAACACATGAACTGAACATAATAACTAAATTGGTTTCTCGGGAAAGACTGATATCTCAAGCTATAACATAGTCGGTAGAGAAAAAGTGTGGGTATCTGGCCATCATATCTGCTTCAGCCTCCCATGTAGCTCCCTCAACCTGCTGATTTCTCCATAAGACCTTGACTAAAGCTACCTCCTTGTTCCTTAGCTTACAAACTTGACGGTCAAGGATCTAGACTGGGACCTCCTCATATGAGAGACTATCCTTTATTTCTACACTGTCCAATGGCACAACTGAAGTTGGATCTCTGATGCAATTCTTCAAACTTGTATGAGTTTGAGTAGCTAAATCTTTATACTATCCTAGAGCCAGTCGAAATTATGTTGCTCTTGAGCGGTTATTGTCAAGTATGAGTTTTAGTAGCTAAATCTTTATACCATCCTAGAGCCAGTCGAAATTATGTTGCTCTTGAGCGGTTATTTCTATGTTTAGTTAAGTTGATACTCTTTCTCTATTTTCTTAGTTTTATTCCTTAAGTTGGGTAACGGTTTAATCATGGTCTAGACGTTGGCAAGCCTGTATTTTCCGCTGGATTAGCTCTAAAGTTTAGATACTAGAGCCGAACCCGGATTTGTGTTCCCGTCACTAGGCCTAAAGAGGAAAGAGATAATGAACATAACTTGAGCAAATATACATAATCATAGTCATGCATAAAACATGAGGAACAATGGGAGATTTTCATAACCGACATATCCCTAGTAAATACTTTACAAAGAAATAACTATTAAGGAGTAACATCTAAAGTAGATATTGGCCCCAGGATAGTACTAACATTCCCCCGGATACTTCGTATTATATTAAAATTTATGCTTACACATCCATTTCTGAGAACAAATAAAATACTACAATAGGTGAAATTGGATATGTTTGAAATATCAGAGTACCTATAAAAAGAAAGAACGAAATATTAAAGAACTTAGACTATTATAAAAAAAACTAGATACCTTGAAACTTTAGATAATTATTCTAGAAAAATAACTAGAAAATTAATTCTTGACAATCTAATCGGGTTATATAATGAATTATGTTATGTTAGTCATAATTTGTCTATACAAAGAAGACAATTATATGATATATTAATTATTCAGTTAAAACTATCTGCAAAAATTTAATGGATACCTCTAAAAATCAGAACATAATAAATAGTTCTAATATTTACGCCACAACTACTAAAATAGCTAAGATAGAGAGTTATTTATAAAATTGGAATATCCCAAAGGAACGTTTTGAAAAAGGTATATAAGACTGGACACTTTTATTTTATTAAAAATTATAATTTTATATTTTTTTTATTTTGGTAAATTAATTTTCTAAGTTTATTGAGACTATTAAATTATTAGCATTTGAAGACATTACTTGAGATATAGGAAAAACTATAAGTTTCTTCACATAGGACTTGTCAGAAGTCGCGGTTAAACCGTTGCATCAATTAGGCTTAGACGTACCTATGTCTTCTATTGAGATAATAGGCTACTAAACTTTGATGATTCATTATTAACAGTATTACAAAGTAACATAGCTAATGGCCCGATATAATTTAAGCTGATATCCCAATTTTCCATAGATATTAATTATCAATATGTTATGGATACCTAACATTAAATATTAAAACAAAAAATATGAATAGCAAAGAAATACAGAGAAATAGCCATAATATACAAAGTATATTGCGGCTAATGAAAATACCCTAACTCCAAAAGCAAAAATAGTAAGTAACAAAGGGGTTACCATGCTTATGTAAGCCAATCACAATCACAATAATATATTCATCCCAAAAATGATAAATGGAATAGTATTTATTGTGACTGTGCCCAAGCTTGGCCACGCAAGCGTACGTGGTCTTACAAGTAATACAGTGGCCCTTTATAAGAGTCGGATGTCAAACCCACGGGGGCCGGACCAATTTAGCGAATTATCAAATTCAAGTGTGATATTAACTTTCGCAAGTGTTGATATAGACTTTCTCGAATAAGTGTAATTAAGTCTAGGGGTGGTCACTGTTACACCCCATAAATTCCCGGCACATAGATGGCCTATTCGTGTGTTGGTTAACAGTATTTGACTGCCACACATGTAGAAAAGGCCGGGAAGATCGGACAAGCGCCAAGTCGGCGCATACCAGAGCAAATGCAACTTATAAATTGCATTCCAGGATGCAACTTATAAATCACATTCCAAGGAATGCGACATAAATCACATTCCTGAATGCATTTATAGTGTCAATCTATATATGCCCCCACTTCGGTTTTTATGTTCATTACTCATATAATTTCGAAAAGACCATTTGAGAGCAGAGAGAGGAACGAAGGAGATGATATAATTATCGTCCGATTACACTGCCAAACGTAGTCCAAATCCCAAATTAACCTCAGGTACCGAGTATTTAACTTAGCGAGGAGCATTCCTACAGATTTTGTTTCGCGAAATACAGCCCATGAATCGTTGAGCTACCGGACTAAGGTAAGTAGTATTGCTCCAAACTAGTGTCTATGTGCTCCTAGCCGTAAAGAGAATACTTCTCCCTTCTGGACTTCTGAAAAATAGCAAGTTTTTGACCGTCTTCCGATAAGCCTAAGTTTAGGCTATAATTATGTCGAAAGTGACGTCGTCCTTCAGAATAGTGTTGTATTTAGTACTAATTGACGTGTATATGAATGCAATTGGAGAAATAGCTGGAGTACTGACCGAGCCTCGTCCGACAGTCGGATAACTTGAGGTTAAGGTATGTAAAGCCCGTCCTTCGGCAAGTGCTAGCCTTAGCTATATGAATCATAGTAAACTCCGTATTTGAACTCTCGGAGTTGAATGTTGAGTATTGAGTAAGTTTAGTAAATTTGGTTTGCGTTGCCATATCATTACCCAGTCCGAAAGATGAAAAGCATGCGCCAAGGGCGAGTTAGCATTCGAATTCAGTATAGCCTATTGTATGATTAGCAAGCATATTGTAGAATAAAATGCAATTCTGAGAATAAGTTAGTAAAGTAAAATCAGATAGACAGTCAGTATTATGGCTACAGAGTAGCCATTCCAGACAGTTTATGGCTACAGACTAGCCGTCTAGATAGATGATATCTTAGCTATAGATTAGCCATACGAATGGATATCACGGCTGCAATTTAATAAGCAGTTGAGCAAGACACGGAGAATCAGTATAAATCAGTAAAGAATCAATATAGTACAGAAGAGATCCAGAATAAGAAATCAGATTTTAGATAGTTTTTTTCCAGTTATACATGCTTGCTATTTATATGTGCTATTTGTTTGTTGAGACTTGATGTAGCATGAAGGCACCGTATTGAGCGTCCCTCTGCCGCCCATAGGTTGTGTCATTAATAGCCCAGCGGCGGGTGGGTTTACGTCACTCGAGGGGTGGCATGCCGTCCCAGCTTGGACGAAGATGGGATGAAGCTTTTCCCCATATCAGTACATTGACATTACGATGCGAAACCCAGCCCTATTGAGTATGTGTCTAAGTGCTTGTCGGTCTGAATATTCCTTTGTTGAGTGTTAGAGGCAAATTACAGTCTCTATTTCAGAGTAGCCACATTGAGTGTTAGAACCAGACCTATACATTGCGAACCTTTGTACAAGAGTCCTCCGGACTCAGACACCAGTTCTTTTATCGGAGGACAAGGCCCGAGCCGGAGACTTAGGGGGCCGGCAGAGGAGCTCTAAGTGAGCAGATGAGTGGGTGACTTATTTTGGCTGGTTTGACAGGGTAGGGGTCTGTAGATTGTTTGCTTGCTTGGCCATCCGGCTTATGGGGGTTGGTAGCCAGATAACGCTACTTGTATATCTATTTATGTGCTATATACTAGCTACTAGACTGCAGGCCGTAGCGTCCACAGTACGCCTCTGCCTTATTAGTACGAACTTGACTCGTTCATATCGGTTTCTTGATTTAGCTATCTCCTGTTATATAGAATTGCTAGTCATACTATCTATATTCAGTTGTATTCAGTGTATTCGTTGCTTTGCATACTAAGTACCAACAGTACTGATGCCCGTTGGGGCATTTGCATTACTTACTGCGGTACTCATAGACGAGAGGCGTCCCTCGTGATTCCAGCCAGCTATAAGTCATCAGCTCCTGTCATCCGGGAGTCTGATAATCAGAGGTGTAGCTCTTTTCCTTTTGATGTACAATATGGGTAGGTTGGGGCCTTATCCTGATCATTTCTATTGTTACTCATAGAGGCTTGTAGGTGTATATACTATCTCCGCAGCTGGTGATTGAGCCCGTCATGAGGCCGTGCAGTTGTTATAGCTGTTTAGTATTTCTGTTTATGTTGGCCGTATTGGGGCCCATGGTTGATATTAGTGGTGACCTTGCGGTCACGTAGCTCCGTTTTCCTGTGTTAAGTTTTAGATGACTAGACGGCATGGTGGCCTTGTCTCGGCCACATAGGTTCATTGATATTAGAATGTTTCTGATTAGCTGTTAATGCTTCCACAGGTGGCTATCACGGCCCCAGTTGGCCGGAAGCTGTGTTTTACATTGCGTTATATAGCCCTTGTTTCAGGGAGCACGAGATAGAGCTAGCCGGGCACCAAATGTGCCTCGGCCCACCAGTTAGTAGTCCAGGTCCTTCTAGGAGCTGGGTGCAGTCTTCCTCCAGGGCGGGGGCGTGACAAACTTGGAATCAGAGCAGGTCGTGTCCCAGGGAGTCTGCAAGCCGTGCTAAGTAGAGTCTTGTCTATAGATGTGTTGTGCACCACATATTATAGGCAAGAGGCTACAGGCATGATAGGATGGTTACTCTTCTTTCTCAGTCCAGTCGTGCTATAGAGCGGTACGGTATAGGTTGAGTCCCTAAAACCTACCATATTCTTTGGTTACGAGATACAAAGGCAGATCAGAAATACCCTATCACGGGCAGAAAGATCAAAATATAGCAACGAGAAGGGTACCAGCCGATTACAAGATAATTACAGCAGGAGGTATCCAGAGACCTCCAGCATGATACCTTTATCAGTACTATTCCCAGTATCCGTTGATAACGTCAAATAGGAAGTCGAAGTATAATGCACTACGAGTTGATTTATTTATTAGATATATAAGATCTGATTAAGATTACAGACAATGTTAGACTATTAGATAAGTATGAGAAAGAGAGGGAAATGCAGGACTTCCATATCCATCTTTTCAGATGTGGTACAGTTATATGTTTCTATTTGATGCAAAAAGAAAAGGGGGCTATTCCCACCTCTTGAGGTGAGGTTGCCAAATCAAGAAGTAAGTAAAGACGGCGGTTGATCCTAGTAAAGTATTAAGCATAAGAGAGCCCCTAACCGATTACGTAAGTTGTGCAGACCCTCATGGTAATAAGCCAGAAGAGCAAGTAAGACTGCTAGCGTACTCGAAGCAGGTGTAAAAGACCTGTCATTGATGAACGCTCAATAGTCAAATTTGGAGTGAAAAAAGCAAAGTCCACTTCATATACGCTACTAACAGACAGCCAGAACATACTGCAAGATTATAGGTATGATTCAGTTGTGATATTGAATTCATGTGAATAAGATAGGTCTGACTGCAAGTCAGAAGACGTATGAACTGAGACTTGACATTAACCTTATTAGTGATGTAACATAGGTACCTTGAACCCGAGCCCCGAGTTTAAGCAAGATAAGGGAAGAAGCAGGAATACTAGATTTTGTGGAGAGAATTAGAATTACCCCAGATTAATAGATTATCATGTATTAAGGACTAAGCCTCGGATTAACAGTTAAGGCGGTAAGATTGCGGTTCGAGAATGCACGCCAATATGTCGCTTATGGAGAAGCCAAGATATTACCCGTCTGGACTCTAATCTAGTGTGGCCTAGAGATAAGACCCAGCAGACAGTCGTGGGCTCTCAATATAATGCCAAGTAAGGCCACAGATTCGAATGTTGACCCCACATCACAAGAATGGCGAAATTTCAGCGAATGAGCAATTCATAATTAAAGTGTGTATATACATTACTTCCAGAATGTGGTGACAGTACAATGAAATGATAAGAGTAGGCAGGAGGTATTATTAGACCATAGAAGCAGTATATCATGTACAGTATGAGAAATTTAGCAATGTGTGTCAGAGAATTACGTATCACTCTGAGAATTGTTATGTATTGTACGTAGTTATTGATATATATATGTACGAATAATAGATATATATTTGTAGAGCAGCTGCCAATAGGGGTTACAATTACACAAATGCTGATTAGTTTCTAGAAGCATATGGTCACTCTAGGACCCCTTGCCAAACAAAAAAGAAGAAAAAAGAGAAAGGAAGGGTGCAAGTTAAGTGTGATTTACGTATGCATCCATAGAAAGCTTGTCTCAGCTCTCAGTTATTAAGTTAACAGACTTATATGTTGTTGCCAGTTCTAGGTTTTAGAAGCTTACAAAGAGTTAGTAACCTGAATCAGGTAGTTAGATGATAAGGGCGCGATTAGGCGGTCTCTTGACAAAATTTGGCGCTGTATTAACGAGGAAAGCATCCCTAAAGATCATTAACATTAGTGCATGTGCTAGAACCAATTAGAGACCGAATAGGCATACTTGGTGTATGCAAATTATTTTCGATATGTTAAGTGGCCATGCATCATTTTCCGGAGTCTGGCAGGTGAGTCTTAGTCACTAGCGAAGCGGCCAACTGCAAGAATAGCTCATAAGACAGAGATTTCCCGAATAGCGAGTATAAATCCAGAGTGGATACGCACAGGTGTAGAAAATGGTGGTACTCTGCTAGCACGAGTATTTACTAAGACAAAGGAATCAGTAGACTCCCGTGAAAATCCAAGGACGGATCGCACAAGTAAGTCGGGCTAAGCATAACCCTACAATTGTGCAATTAGGAAATCAAAGCAGTTAGATGTCCACAACTTCGTAGTTACGCATGAGCTACAGATGCTCAGGTAGAACATTTGGGCACCGTTAAACTACTGCAACATTCGGGTCATTCAACCCAGCTATTCAGTTATGCAAGGTTATATGACCCAGTTATTAGAGATCGTGATCATTATTAGGATCTACGATCGGCTAAAACACTATGCGCGAGACGGACGTTCGAGTTATCCCCAGCATTAAATAGCCTTGGCACACGGCCAAAAAGGCAAGATAGCTCTAGCTATGCCGGTGGATTACCTGTTGGTTCCTCAAACATCAAGAAGCGATTATGACCGCCAATTGTATGCCGAGTTGTATATCCGAGAAATAGTCGGTGCACGAGTGCCGGTATCCATTATTTCAGACAAAGGGTACAGTTTGCAGCTGGAATTTTTGGCAATCGTTTCAGAGAGGTCTGGGTACTCAGATTAATTTGAGCACCACATTCCACCCTCGGACAGATGGACGAGTGAACGCACCATTCGAGACGCTCGAAAGAATGTTACGGCGTGTGTGTTAGATTTTGGTGGTAGCTGGGATGAGCAATTTTTCCCCTAATCGAGTTGCTTATAATAATAGCTATCACTCAGCTATCCAGATGGTGCCTTTCGAGGCATTATACGGGCGAAATTGCAGATCATAGGTTGGCTGGTTGAAATAGGAGAATCGGCGTTGATTGGGCGGATATTGTTAGCAGTCGGAGGAGAAGGTAAAAACATCAGAGAGAACGCCTACTGACTGCACAGAGCCGCCAGAAATATATGCAGATGTACGGTGTAGAAACCTGGAATTCGATGTGAATGGCGGGTATTTTGAAAGTGTCTCGATGAAAGGGGGTGATGAGATTTGGCAAGAAGGGTAGCTCAGCCCAAAAGTTCGTCGAGCCTTATCAGGTCGTCGAAAGATAGGCCGAGTGGCTTATGAGTTGGACGATGCCTCCAGAGTTAGAATCCGTTCATCTTTGTGTTTCATGTATCCATGAGGAAATGCATAGGAGACCCGTCGAGCGGAAGTCGATCCCGAGGATATCCGGGTTCTGAGAAGGCTGGCCTATAAAGAGGTTCCATTAGCTATTCTAGATAGACGAATTCATAGATTGAGAAATAAAGATATTGCATCTGTCAAAGTGCGTGGTGTAACGAGGAACTGAGAGGAAATGGCGTGGGAGACGGAGGAAGACATGAAAGAGATTGATATCCTCACTTATTCCAGGCCTAGTCGGGCGACAGGTATGTCCGTATTATTACTTATGCAGTACCTTATGGTTGTATATGTATAAATGAGAAAGATTGATGTTTAGCTATCAAGTGAATCTTATAGTATTGTGTGCATACTGTATTGGACTTTTTATGCGTTTCAGGTTTTGGGATGATCATTATTCCGGAAACTACGCAAAAATTTTCATCTGTGATGTAAGTTGAGTAAGTTGAGAATTCTGGGCAGATTTCATTCGAGGACGAATGTTCTTAGGAAATGTTACACCACGTAATTCGGCACATAGATATTTATTCGTGTGTTGGTTAGAGTATTTAAAGCCATGCTAGAAAAGGCCAGAAAGAATCGGACAAGCGCCAGGGTCGGCGCGTCGCAAGGAAGCAAATACGTTACAAATCGCATTACCTGAATACGATTTATAGTGTCCATTATATATATGCCCCCGCAGTTTTAAGTTCATTACTCATATAATTTCTAGAAAATTATTTGAAATAGAGAGGAACGAAGGAGATGATATAATTATCGTCCGATTACGCTGCCAAACGTAGTCCAAATCCAAATTAACCTCAGGTACCGAGATATTTAGCAGCAGGGAGCATTCCTACGGATTTTTGTTTCATGAAATACATGGCCCAGACGAATGTCGTCGATCTACCGGATAGAAGATTAAGTAAATTGCTCCAAACTAGTGTCTATGTTACTCCAGGCAGTAAAGTGAATACTTCTCCCTTCTGGACTTCTCAGAAAAGTACTTAAGTTTTCTACCATCTTCCGATAAGCCTAAGTTTAGGCTATAATTATATCGAGAGTGACGTCGTCCTTGAGAATAGTGTTGTAATTAGTACTAATTGACGTGTATATGAATGCGGTTAGATTTTGGATAGGCCGAGGCCTTGTCCGACAGTCGGATAACTCGGGTTAAGGTATGTAAGCCGTTCCTTCGGCAAGTTAGCGACCTTAGCTATATGAATCATAGTAAACTCAGTATTTGAACTCTCGGAGTTGAATGTTGAGTATTGAGTAAGTTTAGTAATCTGGTTTGTGTTGCCATATCGTACCCAGTCCGAAAGAATGAAAAGCATGCGCCAAAGGAGCAGAGATTAGCATTCAGAGATTGGTATACGCCTATTGTATGATTAGCAAGCATGTTGTAGAATAAAAGATACAGATTTTCAGAATAAGTTATAAGTAAGATGGATGACCGGTCGGTATTATGGCTACAGACCCCAGCCATTCAGACAGTTTTTATGGCTACAAACTAGCCGTCCGGAATGGAATGATATCTTGGCTACGGACTAGCCATACGGAACGAGACGATATCCTGGCTACAGATTAACCAAACGATTGAGTAAAGGTACAAGAATCAGTATATATCAGCAAAAGAATCAATATAGTACAGAAAGAGATCAGAATAAAATTAGATTTGAGATAGTTTTCGATTATACGTAGCACTATTTATATGTGCTATTTGTTTGTTGAGGCGATGTACCGTGAAGGCACCGTATTGAGCGTCCTTGCCGCCTCTGGATTTGGTAATCATTTCGCCCACTGAGCAGGTGGGTTTACGTCACTCCGAGGGGTGGCATGCCGTCCCGGCTTGGACGAAGATGGGATGAAGCTTTCCCCATATCGATCGATCAGCATTACGGTACCGACAACCTGGTTGAGTATGTGTCCAGGGTACTATCAATAGTACAGATATTCCCTGTTGAGTGTTCGAGGAATAGGTACAGTCTCTGTTTCAGGTATACTGTTGAGTGTTCCAGGGAGCAGACCTATACATTGCGAACAGCATACGAGAGTCCTCACAGACTCGAACACGGTTACTTATATCGGAGGCCAAGGCCCGAGCCGGAGACCCAGTGACGAGGCTTAGTGAGCAGATGAGTGGAGTGACTTATTTTTGGCTGGTTTTGACCCGAGTAGGGGTATATAGATTGTTTTCTTGCTTGGCGCCATCCGGCTTATTGGGTTTGGTATTGGCTCTTGCTTGATACTTTTATATCTATTTATATGCTATATACTAGCTACTAGACAGCGAGCCGTCGCGTCTACAGGTACGCCTCTACCTTATCAGTACGAAAAGCTTAACTCAGTTCATATCAGTTTCTTCAGATTCAGCTATCTCCTGCTATATAGAAATGCTATTCATACTATCTATATTCGGTTGTATTCGGTTGTATTATTTCGGGTGCTTTGCATACTCGGTACCAGCGGTACGTGCCTAGTCAGGCGGTTGCATTACTTGCCTGCAGGTACTCATAGATGAGGAGACGTCCCTCGTGATTCCAACCAGCTATAGAGTCATCAGCTCCTGTCATCCGGAGTCTGATTTCCAGAGGTGTAGCTCTTTTCCTTTGATGTATAGTATGGGTAGGTCGGGGCCTCTGTCCGTCATTTCTATTGTTACTCATAGAGGCTTGTAGATTGTATATACTATCTCCCTATGGTCAGTTGAGCTAGTCATGTGAAGCCGTGCAGTTGTTATAGCTGTTTAGTATTTCTATTTATGTTGGCCGTGTTGGGCCATAGTTTGATAGTAGTGGTGACCTTGCCGGTCACGTAGCTTTTCCGTTTTCCCTATGTTAAGTTTCAGATACTAGACAGCATGGTGCCCTTGTCGGCCCACATAGGTTCCTTGATATTAGAATGTTTCTGGTTAACTGTTAATGCTTCCACAGGTGGCTATCGGCCCAGTTGGCTGGAGGCTGTGTTTACATCCTTATATAGCCCTTTGTTTCGGGAGCTTTGAGATAGAAGCTAGCCAAGCACGGATATTGCCTAGGCCCACCAGTTAATAGTCCAGGTCGCTAGGGCACCAGGTGCCAGTCGCACCCCCTAGGGCGGGGCGTGACAGTCACAGAAATACTCTGAAGTAGTTCAAGGAGCAAATAGAGCTAAGGCCAAATAATCATGCGATACTACGCGTTGTAATGGTTTAAGTATGGGATTATCAATTATCGTCTCACATAATTACAATTGTATGTTCATGATCTTTTTTGAGACTCTAAACACGACAAACTAGCCTCACAACTACATCATTGAGCGGGGATGTGACATTCTAGTTCGTGGCAATTCAATTATGGGAATGTGGTTTACGGCGTTTACGCCCTTGATTATGGACTTTCATCCCTCTAATCATTTAACCAAACTTAGCTTCACAACTACTTTATGAGCGGTGATGTGATAATTCTAAGTTGCTTTCTAGCTCGTGGTAGTTTTAGTAACCAATCAAGGCAAGTGGAGTATAATTTCCTATCCTAACCATAATTATATCATAAGATACAAACTTACTCCCTACATTCTTTGTTCTTGACTAGGTCTTTACTTTCTCAGCTTTACCTAGGTGTAACATGTGTGTTTCATGGTGATCATTCATAAAAACAACCATAATTAGAACGTAGATAAACAGCAATTAATAACTTAAAACCAAAACAAATTCGCATAGTCACAATCGCCTGCTTGTGGCTTCAACCCTAGAGGAAGGTTCTAGCCACTCAAGTTAAATATAATTACAAAACATAATTAAAGTAACATCTTACAAGAATTGGTAGAAGAGAAGATGAAATTTAAGAACCCTAGGTGAGTTATCCCACTTATCCCTTCACTCCTTGGTAGTTTTTCAGAAATATTACGTAACAAAATATTTTTAGGAGCTAAGGGACCGATTTATAGTAAATGAGAAACGTACAAAATTATGCCCGGCATGGAATAGCTCCTGGCACGGAGGTGGTCGCACCAATTGCACCTCCGTGACACGGAGGAATTGCGAAAGCTCAATCTGAAATTTGCATAAAACACACGCCAGGCAGCCCCTTGCCACGATGGCAGCGTGGCACGCTGCTTGTGCAGCGCGTTAGGGGCCATGACACGCCCCCTTGTCGCACGGCTGGCCTGCCGTGGCGCGTTGTTGTCACGCGGGTGGGCTGTTTTCGCGTGTCCTCCTTGCCGACTTTCGCATTTTTCTTCCGATTCCATTCCTCCACTTCACCAAATCATAGATTCGTTCCTCAAATTCATTTTAAACCTACAAAAACAAGACTAACCATGTTGGTTAGTATATATATATATATATATATATATATATATATATTCACATTTACATAAAATTACATGAGAATGTATATAAATAAGTAGATAAACAAAGACGAAAACTAAGTCATAAAAGTATCACTTGGGCATGCCATTTTGCCCAAGATCACGTGTAAGAGATAATTGGCATTTTGACTCCATAACAGGCGAAAATTAAAAATAAAATTCAACCATTGAAGCGGTAATACAATTTCTGGATGGATCTATAGATTTAAAATTTATAAGATCCCAATCCTTTAGTCATGCTTCTTCAAGTAAAAGAATGTCTTTTTTCGAGACCTTCATTTCAAAAACGCCAGAAGAAAAGGAGGAAGCTGCAGAGGACGTAGAAAAAATTAAAGGGGTAGGTTCTGCGAACAATTTCTAAGGTTGAATATAAACCTAGAATTACTAAAGGAACAAGTCCGTTGCTAGTGAGATTCTAAGAGTAAAAGACTCTTTATGCATGATTAGATCTGATGAGGAGTTTCGAACCAGACGTGAATATTTAGATAAACTCTGGTTAGATCCGAAAAATAGCATAAAAAGCAATGGTATGCAGAAAAATATTCATTAAAGGAAAAGATTATCCTTTAGGAAAAATGGTGCACCGATATGAGAAAAGGATGAGATACAAGTATGGGAGTTCTTTGGGCAATGGTTTGAGTAAACATGAAAATTGGATGATCAAAAAGAAGTCATTGAGCATGATTGTTAATAAATGGCATACCAAAACTAAGGTGGTTGAGTCTATAATTCCCCCACTAGAGGAAATTAGTTCACCAATAGATGGTAGGGTATTTAGCTATACCTTTAAAAATTGATATAGTAGACATCCAAGGTGATCCCTAAGAATAAAAAGATATATAAATAGATTAAATCAACAAAATATTATACTAATTAATTACTATACGTAGCCTCTAATCAAATCCTTAATACTGATAATAAATCAACTTCCAATGATAAACCTAGCCCTTCCTATAATAATAAAAGTGAAACCCATCCAATTATTTAAATTACCAGAATTTTCCAAAAGATAAATTCCCAAATTTCAAAAGAAAAGTTTGAATTCACAGATGATCTTATAGAAAAGATTAATGAAAAATTAAAGGAAGCTGAATTAAACTAAAAGATGATAAGGTCATAAGAACAATATTCGAAAAGTCTGATAACGACATTAATAAGTTAAGCTCTAAATATTCCATCAAAAATAATTATTATAATAAACCCTCATTCCCCGATATGCAGTATGAAGAAAATGAATGTAATATTGATGGACTTGAAGACATGAGATATACAACAAGTTACATAAAATGGGGATGATCATTACGGCCTATAAAATGAAAAGCTGCACGGATAAACAAGTTGTCACTCTAATTATATCTGGATTTACAGGGATATTAAAATATTGGTGGGATAATTATCTCACTGAAGATAATAGACATAGTGTAACAAATGCTACATCCATCACTCAAGTTATTAAAGACTGAATCTACAGGACAAACTTTGAAAATTTATGTAAGAAGACGCCACCGCTACCATAATTTATAGTATAGAAAAATATTTTATAGGAGAACCTCAACTTTTTCAAGATAGGAGTTTAGAAATACTATCTAACCTATCTTGCCAAAGTTAGATGATTTTAAATGGTATAAGTATTCCTCAGCAAGGTTATGGTCATAGAAGACTGTAGTCCTTATTATTGGAAATAAAAATTCATAAGTGGTTTTTACCAACATTATTAGCGAAAAAGTTTAGGATAAAATTAAAAGATAGATTTGATGGAAAAATTCCTTATAGCGGTTGCTATGGAGACCTTATAAGTTTTATAAATGTCACAGGACTTGAATTATGTATAAATGAAGTTTAAAAATCAACTTAAAAAGGATAATAAAATATCCAAAAAAAGAAATTCAGGCTTTTTCAAGATTTTGGATACATCAAGTTATGCAACCCCTTCAAAGAGGCATCAAGAAAATTAAAAAGAAGACACAGGCACTATAAAAATAAATCTGAAAACCCCCATCATTACAGAAAAAGATTTAAAAGGCATAAACAAGAAGCTAACAAGGTGGCTTTGAAGGAAATAATGATAAGTGTTGGAATTGTGGAAAATTTGGCCATAGGGCTAAGAATTGTAGGTCCCAATAAAAAGAAAGATAAGATCAATATGTTAGAACTTGAGACAGAAATAAAAGATAGATTATATTCTATTCTTGATGAACATGACAATAATTCTTCCCTGAAGAAAGTTTCGATGATGAACCAGCTTAATATAGCATATAGTTTTGACAATAGTGACTCAGCGAGTCATTGTGGTGCGCGAGGCAATGCGCATGTGATAGCCACTCAATAAATGTTGTACTAATAATAACAAGGGATCTTCTTTGATATGATTGATCATATTGAAGATAAAGATCTTAAAAGAAAATATTTAATATAATTAAAAATATTTTTATTTTCAATCTTAAATTTTCAAGTATAATTAGTTGAAGTTTAGATATTTAAGTTTTTAATAAATTTAAAGAACAAAAGTCTTGTACAACAGTACAAGATCTTCTAATATGACATATTAAAAATGAAGTCAAAGAAGTCAAGAAAGGCTTAACAAGCTAGAAAAAGATGCCCTTGCTAATAAGCTATTAAATGAACTAGAACCAATGCAAGGATCTGAATTATATTAATCCGAACCGGGAGAAACAACAAAATTAGAAAAAGTGAAGAAGAAATTGAGTCTCTAGAGAGCCCTCTAGAAGGTAAATCAGGAGTAAAAACTATTGCAATAGTTAAAGACCAGAGCTGGCATATACTTATCACATTGGTTATAAATAAAAATAATACTATTCTGAAATTACATTATTAGACACAGTGGAGACCAAAACTACATTATTGAAGGAATAATCCCTACTAAGTTCCTTGAAAAAGTACAACTAACGGTTATTCTCGAAATGGGAGAAAACCTAAAATAAATTATAAACTCCATAAGGCACACATATGCAATAATTGAATCTTCTTTATTAATGATTTTGTAATAAGTAAAGATATAAATGAAGAAATAATATTAGGCACCCCCTATATAACCCAAATAAAATCCTATGTCGCTGATTTAGATGGCATCCACACTACTGCTCTAGGAAAAGATATCATTTTTCCCTATCTAAATAATATGTCAAAGAAGAAAACTGAATTTATAAAAGAAAAAACTATCTTTTAGAATAAATATTCTTTCCCAACAAATAAACTATTTAAAAAAGAACGAAGATAAAATTTAAACGGATTGAATCTGCTTTAAAAGATTCGTAGGTAGAAAGCCAAAATTAAAAGCCTACAAGAATTCATAGAGCGAGAGATCTATTCGAATTTCCTAATGCCTTTTGGGATAGGAAACACCATATCATTGAGTTACCATATATTGAGGGATTCAACAGAAAGGAATATCCCTACTAGGGTAGACCTATTCAAATGAATCAGAGTTGTGGAATATTGTAAATCAATTATTTACTTGATAAAAAGATTATTAGACCTTCAAGTCATCCTTGGAGTTGTTAGGCATTCTATGTCAATAATAGTGCGGAAAAAGAAAGAGGCGAGGGCTGGTGTTGTTATAAGCCCTTAACAAAGTTTCAAATGGATCCAGGTATCCAATACCCAATAAAGAGATCTTCTTAAAAGGACTTATAAAGCTAACATTTATAGTAAGTTCGATATGAAATCGGGATTTTGGAAAATATAGATATGAAAAAGATAAATATAAAATAACTTTTAATGTACCTTTTGGACAATATGAATGGAATGTAAAAAATCCAGTTAAAATGCACCATCTGAATTTTAGAATATAACGAACAACATATTTAATCCACATAGTCATATTTCCATAGTTTACATAAATGATGTTTTAATATACTCGAAGATATTGACTAACACTTCAAACATATCCAAACCTTTTAAAAGGTTGTTAAACAAAACGGATTAGTAGTAAGCTCAAAGATTGTTGTTGTCCTAGACTGCTATTAGATTCTTGGTCATGACTTATATCAAGGAACCTATAAACCCATTTTGTGAAACCATATAGTTCTCATCCAAATTTCCGAGATAGATTAATTGATAAAACTCAGCAGAATTCTTAGGATGTCTCAATTATGTTGCAGATTTTATTTCAAATCTTAGAACCAGGTTTGTAGCCTATTTATCAGCATCTTAATAAGGATCAGTCCCATGGGGATTAGAATAAATAAATAAGAGTCCAAAAAATAAAATCAATAGGTCAAAAACTTTCATGTTTGAAGATACATCTAGAGAGCATTCATGATAATAAAAACTGACGCCTCAGACATAGGATATAGAGGCATCCTTAAACAAAAATCTCCCTAGAAAACCCCTAACAATTAGTAAGATTCATAGAAATCTGGAATACTACTCAGAAAAGATATAGCACCATTAAAAAGGAAATTCTGGATATAGTGCTATGTATCACAAGTTTCAATAAGTCTAATAAATAATGAATTTTTACTACAAGTAGACTGCAAAGCAGCCAAAGATGTTTTACAAAAAGATGTAAAAAATCTGGTTTCTAAACAAATATTTACCAGATGGAAGGCTTTGTTATCCAGCTTTGATTTTCAAATCGAGTTTATACAAGGAGAAAAATAATTCTCTCCCGGATTTTTTGACTAGAGAATTTCTAAAAGGGAACTAAATGAGACCCGAACACCAGGAATAAGGCCCTTGAGGCCTCCATTTTAAACCCTTCAAACAAGAAGAAATAATGAAAAGACCCTTTAAAGAAGAGGAAAAGCCAAAACCAGAAAATAAATATTCAGTTTTGGCGAGATTCCCATCTTTGCCAAGCTCACTGATCGTCCCTATTAAAGGAACCCATAACTTGGTGAGACAGTTACAATCATTAAAATCAGTTTTTAAAGGAGACTCTTCATCAGGCGACAAAACTATCTCTATCAAATAAAGGATAGCTATGAAATAAGAAGCACAGAGACATACTCTCGGGCGGTTCTACCAGCGACTCCTGAAAAGAAAATGAAGAAAAATATTTCAAATAAACGACGGTTTGAGCTAACAGTTTTATAGATACTTCGATCATGGCCATCGATAAAAAATATGAAGGTTTTGATACCCGAGTTACTAAAACCCTGCTACACAAGTAGGTTATGTGGAGACAGATGATCCCCTTAAAACCCGAAGGTATTATGAGTTCATTTTAACAGACACCGATTCAGTAAAAATTGAGCATAAATTAAAATGTTCGAATAATCCTAACAGTATTCAATACTCGAAGTTCACAATTAAAAGAATATTAAGTCAGTTTAAATGGTTTGTAGATCATCTACATACACCCATTCCTCTATGAAGTACCCATAGACCCCAGACATACAATTGATATGATTATAAGGCAGCCTGGTATAACTTTATGTATCTAAGGCTCAACACTCACTCTTGGTTTGTCAAGTATTTAGAAGAAATGAAAAGCGCGATCATCCCCAGATGGTTTTACGAATGTTGGAACCAATTCGGAGGAAATAAACAGGTATTGTAAAAACATTTTCAGACACAGTTTGAAAAATTCCAGGTAGAGAAGAATATTTCTACCCTACCAGAAAATATAAAATTGTGTAAGTTTTTTATTGCAAAAAGAATTTGATACATTATCAGTTGGTCCTTTGATATTCATGAATTTGAAAGGATTAAATATCTGAGTAAGACCGTTAAAATCAAAGGCTGGGCACCAACACCCCAGGAAGATAAGGAAACTTTAAGTTCTTCATCACGACAGGATTCTCAACTATCCAAGGAAGAATTAAAAAGAAGGCTCCAGCAGGCCTCGTCAAATTTGGAAAAAGAAACCCAACAAAAACAGATAATGGAATTATTAGATACTGCATCCTCTCATACAAGTGACCCAAGCAATGGAGACATGCTAGATTCGCAAGGGATAGCTCAAGCTTATGTTCTCAACTAAAGAAGACGGCCAGACTATCTTTTTCAGAAAAATGAAAAGCTACTACAATAAAAAGCAGTGGACCCCTCAGGAATCCACCCAAAAAACAATGCAGCAAAAAGACAACCTACATAAGGACAAAATGGAATCTCTACAAACTCCCATGCAGATGAAGACGAATCTTCATCAAATTCCAAGATCACATCAGGAAAAATATCAAATTTCAAGGAAACCAAGTTTCAAGAAGATGAAGACATCTTTTAAATAGATTCGTATAAAATTAAATCTGCCACGTGTGGACACATGTAAATAGATAGCAGGTATTAATTAGTTGAGTCATCATATTGAGGTCTATTTAAGACCTTCACCTTGTATTGGGAAGGGAATTCGGAAAACACTAGACTCACTTCCAAATTGCCCAAATCTCTTTTTCCCTCTATGTTCTCTGTTTTTCCTTCTTATCAATAAACATCTCTTTGTAAGTATCTTTTTCTTCTACTTTATTACTACTTGTAGTATTTTCATTTATTTTTCTCCTACCTTTGTAATTAATTTTCAAGTCATATTTTTATGATTATTGTCATGTTCATCAAGAATAGAATAAACTCAGACTGTCAATCCCAACGACGGATTGGACGAGTCGTTACCACTGGTCATGACTCGTGGCCTGGATCCTTCATATACACTGCCAAGGATCTGGTAAGGTTACCACGAGGGACATAACGGGTCGTTACTAGTGACCACGACTCGTGATCACCTCCCGTTGCATTTACTACCCAAATTCCCCTTCCTTTGACCAACCTTGACCACGATTGACTCAACCAATCGTGGTGCTGACCACGACTCGTGGTCATGTCCGTGGTGACCTAAAAACTTGAATTTCCAACTTAAGTCCAACTCCACACCATAAGTCACTTAATGACTCGTGCTCATGCCGATGGATCATAAGACGACTCGTTCTGAAACCTGATGTAGAAAATTCTGTTTTCTCCATTTCAACTCCCTGGTCTAATCTTAGGGCTTATGAGGTATAACAATGTCTCCCACATGAGAACATTAATCCTTGAATGTTGAAAATTATACGAAAAGCAGAGATATGCAATCATCATATTCAAATACTGATCATATATGCTGAAAACTAACGGAGTGACTGACTCCGATTTGAACTACATGACTAAACTATATTCACGAATCACACATACATGCTTTGACATAAAAGAAACTAGGACACATGAACTAAACATGAAGCTGAATAGAGTATTAGGGCAAAAACTGATACCTTAAGTTGAAACTTAGCCGGAAGGGAATAAATGCGGGTATTTAGCCATCATATCTGCTTCGGCTTTCCAATGTAGCTCTCTCAACATGTTGATTTCTCCATAAGCTTTAATTGAAGCTACTTCTTTGTTCCTTAGCTTACGAACCTGTCGATTCAGTATCTCCACCGGAACCTCTTCATAACTAAGGCTATCTTTCACACTGATACTGTCCATTGGAACAACTACTGCTGGATCACCTAAACACTTCTTTAAGACAATACATGGAAAACTGGATAAACTAAAGCAAATTCTGAGGGAAACTCCAACTCATATTCTACCTTGCCAATCCGTTTTAGAATCTGGTACGAGCCAATATAATGGGGACTGAGTTTCCCTTTTGTTCGGAATCTCATCACTCCCTTCATGGGAGATACCTTCAAAAACATCCAATCATCGGCTTCAAACTCAAGTTCTCTCCTTCTCACATCCGCATAGGACTTTTGGCGACTCTGAGCTGTTTTAAACTTATCCCTTATGAGCTGAACTTTTTCCATAGCCTCATGGACTGAATTTGTTCTTATTATCACAGCTTCCTGACTACAAACCATCCAATAGGTGATCCACATCTCCGCCCATAGAGAGCCTCAAATGGAGCCATCTGAATGCTGAAATGGTAGCTGTTGTTATATGAAAAGTCAATGAGAGGCAAATGATCATCTAACTACCCTTGAAGTCATTCACACATGCTCTCAACATGTCCTCGTGAGTTTGAATAGTCTGATCCACTTGACCATCGGTTTGCAGATGAAATGTTGTGCTGAGCTTGACCTGAGTACCAAGTTCCTTTTGAAATGATCTCTAAAACTGAGAGGTAAACTGAGTACCTCTATCTGATTTGATGGTCAAGGTCACTCCATGGAAATGAACTAGCTCTCAAATGTACAAATTAGCATAATCCTCCACTGAATCGGTTGTTTTGACTGGTAGAAAATGAGCCGCTTTGGTCAACCTGTCCACGATCACCCAAATGGAGTCATACTGTCGATGAGTGCGAGGAAAACCTGTGATGAAGTCCATATTGATTTCCTCCCACTTACAATTAGGAATGCTAATATCTTGAAGCACACCTCCAGGTCTTTGATTCTCCACTTTCACCTGTTGACAATTGAAACGCTTCACCACAAATTCCGCAATGTCTTTCTTCATGCCATTCCACCAATAGACTTCCTATAGGTCAGGGTACATCTTGGTGGAACCTATATGTATAGAGTATCTAGAACCATGAGCCTCATGCAACATCCAATTTCTCAAATCATCGACATCCGAAACACACAAATGACCTATCTATCGAAGAACACCATCTCCCCCCTATGGAGAAGACCTCTACCTTTTTCTTCTAATGGCTTCCTTCAGCTTTACCAAAATAAGATACTCCTCTTGTGCCTCTTTTACGTCTGTCACCAGGGATGATTCTGATCCTTTCTGAACAATAACACTGCCATCGGTTGAGTCAACCAAATGAACTCCCAACCGTGCAAGTCAATGGTCATCCTTCACCAGCTCTTTCCTCCCCTCATCTACATGGTACACACTTTCCATAGAGAGCTAAAAAGTGTGTCTGGTGCTACATTAGCCTTACCCGGATGGTAAAGGACACTCATATCATAATCCTTGAGTAGCTCCAACCGCCTCCTTTAGCACAGATTTAGATCCTTTTGGGTAAACACATATTGTAGGGTTTTGTTGTCCATAAACACATCCACATGGACCCATTAAAAGTAGTATCTCAAATCTTAAAAGAAAATACTACCGCCGCCAATTTCAGATCATGAGTCGGGTAATTCTTTTCATGAACCTTCAGTTGTCTGTAAGAATATGCTATAACCTTACCATGCTTCACCAAAGCACAACCAAGGCCAATCCTTGAAGCATCACAATATACCACATACCCATCAATACCCTCAGGTGGGGTTAACATAGGCGCTGAGGTCAGTCGAGCCTTCAGTTCTTGGAAGCTCTTCTTGCAAGCCTCCAACCAGTGGAACTTCACTTTCTTTTGGGTCAATTTAGTCAACGGTTGCAATGGGTGAAAACCCCTCAACAAACCTCCAAATACCAAGAGAAACCAAAGAAACTCCTGATATCCGAAGTATTCACCGGTCTAGGCCAATTCTTCATTTCCTCTATCTTTTGAGGGTCTACTTGCACTCCCTCATTTGACACCACATGACCAAAAAATGCCACTGAGTTTAATCAAAACTCACAATTGCTGAACTTGGCATACAACTGGTGATCCTTAAGAGTCTGTAGCAGCACCCTCAAATCAGCGGCATGCTCTTCCTCGCTCTGAGAATATATAAGGATGTCATCTATGAACACAATCACGAACATATCCAAGTATTTCTTGAACACCCTGTTCATCAAATCCATAAAAGATGCAGGAGCATTCGTTAGTCCAAAAGACATAACTACAAACTCGTAATGACCATACCGAGTCTTGAAGGCTGTCTTCGGGATGTCACTCTCTCGAACCCAGAGCTGATGGTATCTAGATCTGAGGTCTATCTTTGAGAAACACTTGGCACCCTGAAGTTGGTCAAACAAATCATCAATTCTAGGGAAAGGTTACCTGTTCTTGACGTTCACCTTGTTCAATTGCCGATAATCAATTCACATACAAAGAGAACCATCTTTTTTTTTTATCAAAGAGAATTGGTGCACCCCATAGAGATTTGCTCGGTCTGATGAATCCTTTATCCAAAAGGTCTTTCAACTACTCCTTCAACTCTTTTAGCTCGACTGGATCCATTCTATAAGGAGGAATAGATATAGGCTGCGTATCAGGAAGAAGGTCAATACAAAAATTGATTTTCCTCTCGGGAGGGATCCCCGGTAAATCATCTGGGAAAACTTCCGGATACTCACATACTACTGGAACTGACTGGATAGTCGGGGTCACAGACGTAGCATCCTTAACCCTAACTAGATGGTACATGTAACCCTTAGAGATCATCTTTCTGGCCTTAAGGTAGGAAATGAAATGACCTACAGGCACAACTGAACTACTCTTCCATTCTAAGACTAGCTCACCCAGAAATATGAACTCTAGTGCCCGAGTTATAAAATTGATTGAGGCATAGCATGCAAATAGCCAATCCATACCGAGGATAATATCAAAATTGGTCATGGATAACTCTACTAGATCTATTAAGTTGATTTTCTAAAGGATAGTGACAAGACAATTTCTATACACCCGTCGATCTATAACTGAATCACCAATTGGAGTAGAGACTGAGAAGGGTTTTGATAGGATTTTGGGGCTGACCCGTGTGTCTCCGACCACACCTGTCACAAATTGGGATGTTGGAATCTGTGGACCTACTACTCTAGCCTCTAGATCCTAATGCTCGCCCTCTCTAGCCGTGCCTAGATTTGGATGGCACAGTCATAGCCAATGATTCCGGGGTAGATGACCTCTGGTGTGATTGCTGACGGTGCCCACCACCTTGTCTCTGCTGAGAGAATCCATAATTGTCTATCGCGGCCCTCTAGGCCTCTCTCTCTCTCTCTCTCTCTCTTAGATGCACCTCCTCTATCTGCTGGGCGTACAAAACCATCTGAGGAAAATCCATATCCTGATGAAGCATAGCGGTCCTGCAATCCTTGTCCAGGTAGTTCGCCAGTCTATATACAAACCTGCTCACTCGAGCTCTCTAATCAACCACTAATTTTGGCGTGTACTCGGATAGACGAGTGAACTTTAAGGCATACTCCTGCACTGTCATCTTTACTTGCTTTAGATTCAAAAACACGGCCACTCTCAGCTCCCTTATCTCATGAGGGAAGAATCTCTCCAGAAATGTGGCATGAAACTCACTACAACCAATACGGCCTACTCCCACTACCCTACTATCCTTCCACTACTTAAACCAGATGTGAGCAACCCCTTTCAACTGATATGATGATAAGTTAGCGAACTCCTCTCCAATCACCCCCATGACCTGGGTGATCTTTAGAATCACATCGATAAATTCATGTGGATCCTCGTCCACCTTTTACCCAAGGAATTCTCTAGGGTTCATCCTTAGGAAATCTTTAATTCATACTATTGCCGCATTCCCATTCTAAGGGACATGCGCCACTACTTGCTGATTGACCTGGGCGGTCAAGGCCTGTGCTAGCATCTGAATGGATGCCCTTTATTCAGCATGGGCAAGCGACTCCAGTGCGTGGTTCTACTGGGCTGATGGGGCTGCTGATGCTCGTGTCCATTGCAATCCTCATGGCCATTTCCATTTCCATTTCTTCTGCCATTAACTCTGCAGGGAGGAATGATTCTGCAAACGCATATAACACGAGTGATAAGGATAGAGAGACATTTCACCGCACGACATAGATCATGAAAGAAGGGAACATTTCCTAAATGTTTCATAGCCTCTTCATCATAGGTGTGGAACGCTTCACATCCATGAGAAAGACTCTACTTAACGCGGCTTTAAGACACCCAAGGGCACTTCAAAACCTATTGCTCTGATACCAAGTTTGTCATTACCCGAACATAGACTTGGATCAAGAAACGGGACAAGGAGCCCCGAAGACTTCAAGATAAGATTTTGATGAGCTGAACATACATCATAGATCTCAACTTTCATGAACTTTCATGGATTGGCATCATAATTTATAAAAATTGAAAACATAATTTATAATTGAAAACATTGTAAAACTTGCCAATGAATTATAATTCAACGATAGAGACATGCTTAGATCATACCCATGGTATAAACTTAGGAAATTCATGCATTGGGTTAAAACCCCACAGAATCAACATGTAGATTTTCTTGAATTAGAGAGCGATTGGGCATGGGTGTGAACAAATTCACCCATTCATAACCCTACATACCTGAGAGAATCTGTTTCTACAACTTTTCTGATTGCCCAATGAATAATTTGAGAAGAACTTAAGAGATTGAACTAGACAACCCCTCTAGAGTTCTAAACTTGCATGCATGAATTATGAATAACTTAGGATGAACTTACCCTTCTTAAAACTCACTATTCAGAGCTTAAAACGACATAGTTTAGGCCTTAGGATCATAGAAATTACGAAAAAACCCTTACTAAACTCGCAGGAAAAAATAGGCTGCCAGTCCTAACGAGGGACTGGACGAATTATTGTCACTGGTCATGACTCGTGGTCTAGATCCGTCATGTACATTGCCAAGTGTAATGCCCCAGAAACTCAAAGTTTAGACCCAAGACTTAAAAACAGAAAATTTGCAAAAAACTTTAAAATTTTGCACCAGTAACAGAACGAGTCATTAATTGACCCATTGGAGGTGCCCACGAGTCGTGATGTGACTCGTTGGGATGCTAGGAGATGAAGTTTAAAAGTTAGGATAAAGGTACCCCACGAACGAGACCATGAGTTGTGATCAGTCTACACGACTCGTTAGGTTAGTCGTTGGTTGATAAGTAAGAAAGGAAACTAAGAGGGAGGCAGTGTTCTAGATGGGAGACCCCACGAGTTGTGGTCAACCCTCATGACTTGTGGGGAGAGATGTGGTCACCTAATGATGAAATGATCAGCTTGGAGGCAGTGTACCTAATGGATGGTGACCACGAGTCATGGTCACCATTAACGAGTCATTGGGCTGCCCATGACAAATCCAGGTGATCAAATGACCAGTGTACTTCATGGATCAGACCACAAGTCTGGGCCCAGGGCAACAAGTCGTTAGGTCCCTCGTTATGACCACCTGGCAGTTATTCCTTGCGATTTTTCTAAGGGTGTTTCAGTAAATTCCTAGCCTCCTTGATCCTAAACTAATTCGTTTTGGGTATTTAAAGGGAATTTAGAGGGGTTAAACGGCTTTCCCCTCATTCCTACTATGATTCTTAGAAAAACTATGCAAGTTCTCAAGTAGAAGCTCTCAAGCAAGGTCTAGGGTCCCTCATCCATTAAAGTAGTTCAAACTCACTTTTCTAGGGAATTTTAATCTGGTATGTGGGAATTCAACAAGGGAATTATTCTTCCCTTGTGCCCCCCCCCCAAAAAAAATAACTCTTCTCAGTTCACCAATAGTTCTAGCCCTGAATTTTCGATTGTGAAGATATTGCTATCAGACCTTGTTTCATTCTTGAGGAATATTATTCTACGCTAATTTGTGATGTTTTCCATCATTTTGTAATTAGAATGATTTTTTCCCATTGAATGTAAATTTTTTCCCTAACTCTTGAAAACAGAAACTAGAATGCTGCATAAGTACTGAATTCTCGAAATTTTATTGAATCTTTCAGAGTTAGGGGTTTCTATAATAGTTATATGTGTTAGAAACTCAGTCAAATATATGTTAGAAAATTTCATTCAGAAAGTTTATATACTCAGAAATGTCAGGATAGTCTCAGTCAAATTTTTAGCAACCTCCGGGTTGACCAGAATAATGTCAGCTGATCTGTTTGACTATAGAAATTCTTGAGGTGTTAGTGTCACCTCCCAGTCATCAGAATCAGATCCAGAACTCAGTGTATAGGTCCACAAGGCGGTCATGACACTTACACAGATAGTTTTGACTAGCCCTAGGACCCCAGTCAAATTACAATTTGTTCTTAGACGGTTACGACGCTTCTAGATAAGCAGCTCTAACCAATCTAGAACTCAGTTTCAAAATTTGGTCCGATAAGACTCTCAGGGTACTTTTAGTTATATATCCTTGACTATTCATGGACCCCAGTTTCAAGCTATCAACTTAGTATTCAGTTTAGGAATTCCAGTAGGAGCAGGACTTAGTACCGAGTGGACCGGGGGTTCCAGGGAACCTAGGTTCTCAGAACTACGTTGCCTGTGTAGGTTACAGTATTTATTGGCCTAATTGGCCCCAGACTTTTGTGATCACCCAGTTCATGCCTCTATACCCTGATAAGGTACATTGGATCCTACCAATAGGACGTATACATCGGAATCCACATTTAGCTCACGTGGTTACATGTCGATTATAGACTCTCCCACTAGTCAGCTAAGTCCAGTCTCAGAATAAGTAGTTCAGTTCAGTTTCAGCTCTATCAGTTTAGATCAGTTTAGTACAGTATCTCAGACTCAAAATTTTCAAACATAGGGGCATGTCTTTGACCATTAGATAGGGTAATCTTGACCATCTCAATTTATTATAGTTATTCAGTCTAGTATATAAGTTGGTCATTGCATGTCATTTTTAGTTCATTTTATATTCAATTATGTTTTCTTCTGCTTACTCAGTACATTCAAAGTACTGATGCATATCTTTATGATGTATCATTTCATGATACAGCCGCAGGTTCTCAAACCTAGTATCGTTAGCCGACATTGTTCAGATCTCCCTCTCAGTAGCAGAAGTGTGAATCCTCATCTTTCAAGGACATTATTTCAATTATCTCAGTTATGTTTGTTACATTCGGTTAGACTTAGAGTTAGCTGGGTGCTTTTCCTAGCAACTCATCAGTTAGATGGCTTTCAGGCATAGACTTGGTTTTTTAGACTATCAGTGTTGTTCAAACTATTTTGAAGTTTACGATTCAGTTTTAAATTTTCTCATAAAGTTTTTATGTTATTATTTCAAGCTTCCACTATGTGTGTTTTACTCAGTATACCAGTGTATGATAGACCAGGGGTTGACTTGGGGTTACTCGTGACTCCAAGTACCGTGTCCCATCCAGGGTGTAGACTATGGGCGTGAAAAACTTTGTATTAGAGAACTAGGTTTAGAGTATCCTCGTAATGTCTGAAAGTCGCATCAAGTAGAGTCCTTTTCATGGGCGTGAAGTGCGCCACACTTATGACAGGGAGGCTATGAGATGTCATTAGGAAACCTCCTTTTATTTCATACTCCTTATCGTGGGTTGAATTCAGTTCCACAAATTGTTCTCCTAACTCGTGCTCTACTTCATTTCAGTGAACTATGTCTCCACAAAGCGGCAATGGAAGAACGGTCGAAAATTCCCAGTGGACTACTCCACTAGCCCCGATGGCCCTATAGGACGATTCGGTATCAACCAAAGAATTTAGGGCAGCAATTTAGCTGCTCTCCCAGATTGTGACTAATCAGGTGAACCATCATGTAGTTCCAGTTAATAACAATGGGTCCGCAGCAGTTGCTAGGGTGCGAGACTTTACCCGAATGAATCCTCCATCATTTTAGGGATCCAAAGTGGGGGAGGATCCCCAAGAGTTAATGGATGAGATCGGGAATATTACCCGTATAATAGGTGTCAGCTCCTCTGAGAGTGCTGACCTAGCTACCTACTAGCTAAAAGGGGTAGCCCAGGTCTAGTATGAATAG